>VXAC01008557.1:491888-637274 GCA_013399225.1 Rhipidura dahli
TTTTTTTTAGAACATTTTCAGTCTCTTAGCATAGGGGGTTGCTTGGAAACTAGAATTTCTTAATTATTGCTCTGCATATTGTCACACAATTAGAATTGAATTCTTTTACTGAAGAAATGCTGTGGTTGTTTCTTCTTTTTTAACAAGCAAAATGTCTCACAGGGGTTTGACCTTTCCAGTTCTGTATGCCACAGGAATTTTGCAGGAGAGTTTTAACCTCCATGTAGCAATTCAAAGCCTCTTAACAATTGATTTTATTCCTTAGACATTTTTACAAGTAATCTGCAGGCAAAAAGTCCCATATTCTAATGAAATATTTTTTGTCACTTTTCTTTTTTAACATTTTTTTATTAACTCCTCCCCCCCTCAGTTCTCACTGTACAGTTGTAGTGCCCTCCTAAACCTTCAGCTCTGGACTCTTTGAACTGCCTGTAAGAATGTAAATTCTGCAGTCTGTCTAACAATGATTTGTGAGTTTTCCCATGGCCTGGAATACCTCAGTGTGTCAGGAAAAAAGGCTACTACTACTAATACAGCTTTAGCATTGTTGTCTCTGTTATATGTTAAGTTATATAATGGGTTTGAGTATAACTTTAATACCTTTTTTCTCATAATGCTGTTAGATTTGGCAGTTGATTTCACAGCAGTAGGTTGGGGTCTGTCTTCTATTAGGAAATCCTTGTTCACTCCCTGTTTCATCTCAGAAGACCAGTGTGTTGCCTTTGAAACTTTATCAGTAGGCCCAGTAGTTCTGGTTGGTTGAAATACCATCTCAAGATATAAAATATGAGAGCTGCTGTAGCTAAAACAGTATCTTATAAGGTAGCCAGGCAGTTGTTTGGGTAGTTGATATTTGGGGAAAAGACCGATACTGTCTTTGGCATGGTGAGTTCCAAATATTTACTCTAACCTATGGTAAGCTTTAAAAAAAAAAGCAATTACTGGAGATGATGCATATTTTAGATTTGTGTATTTGAAATATTAGGTTTTAGGTGCATGTGCTCAGTCTACTCTGGAATCCCTGTCCTGGTTTGGGCTGAAAGCTCTTTCTCAAAACTAGTATCAGACTTGAAGTGTTCAAACTACGTGACAGGCTAAAAGTAGTTTTCTAGAACTGAAGTCGCACCTGTAAGGAAGAGAAATACTGCTGCACAGCCTTTGTTTTGATTGTATTATGGACATGTAAGGGATTTCCTCAGCAATCACTTTGCAGAACTTCCTGCAAATAACTTACCTGTGGGTTGATGAAGGAACTGCAAGTGTGTGTAACTGAGATGTAGTCTAGTTTTTTTGTGTTAGCCTCAGCACAGGGAGGGTTTGGAACCCAGCATCCCCCTTCTTGAGAGTTATTCCAAGTGGGAGATAGATTCCTGAACCTATGATTCTTTTCTAGCATTGTGTGTGAAGAAGACTTGCACACATTCCCTGGCTTTCCTGTCTCTACCTTTTCAACCATGTCAATGCTGGTGTGCTTTTTAGGTGGTGAACAACCAGGTCGTCTCAGAGGTCTCTTCCAACCTAATTGATTTTGTGTGAATCTGTGTGGTCTAAAGGTTGGGGAGGAGCTGACCCTGTGTATTTGATAACTGTTCTGCACTGATTAAGTTAATATGTGTTAGAGTTGAGTTGATAGCAATTGAGAATGAAGGTGAGCCACCAAGTTGGTGTTAGCTCCACGTAATGTCTATTGCTGTGCAGTATTCCTCTTTTCTTTAAAAATGCAGTCTTCACAAAACAGTTTTGCAGCTGTGTTATGATGACCAAGTTAATGACTCTACATTTTCTTTCCACAGACAGAGGAGAAAGTATACCTTGTGCTATTTTATATTACTGTAACATAATCTTTGTACTGCTGCATAGCAAGCCTTAGAAATATTCTGTATTCCTGGTGAAGCAGAGAGGAAAGCAGCAACTGCTTATAATGCACACTATGAACTGCAGGCTTTTCCTGCTTGGATATTTGCATGTATTCCAATCACCTGCTTAGACAGTGTCTGTGGTAAAAATAAATAACACATTACACAGATTTATGTATGTTGTCCACCTGCAGAGAGGTGATTCCCTGTGAAAAGAGCTTAGGAAGCACTTTTCATCGGTAGGATTAATATTTTATCCAAGCTATTTTATGCTTGAATACACATTTGAAAATTTTATTCTTATGGAAATTTGTTCGTTCTCAAAATATTACTTAGCAGAATGGCAATTCCTTCTGGTGGCTGGATAACAACTGTCACTATGGAATCAGTCCATCATCACTGTGTCAAATGAACAGTTTCTGCTGCTAATAGCAGAATTTGCTTTCTCTAGTGTCATAGTGCACCAAGTCTCTGCCCCTTCATTTTCACCTTTGAGTTTTAAAGTAGGTAATGACCTTCAGGAATTGGTCAACTTTTTTTTTAATACCTGTACTTCTGTTAATGTTATTTGCAGCATTATTTTCTTTTCTTTGTGCATATTCTTCTGTATGTTACTGTATACTTATTAACACAATCCAGTAGATGTCTTTCTTCTATCAACCTAAGCAGAGGACATCTTTCCCTGCATAGGTTTTGTTAGACTATGATGTCACTGGCAGGAAGGCAGTTTTATGAGTGGTTTTGCTTGCTGCTTCTGTTAAAGCAGAACTGATACTGTCTAATGTAAAAAAGAGCCTGTGTGGTAGAGAAAATACGAAGTAGCTGTCTCCTTTATAAGCAGTTATGGGAATAGGAAGAAAATGCAGGTTAAATAACATTTTAATTCCTTTCTTGTTTGTGTGTGGTAGATACAATCCTGTTAAGTACAAAATAGTTAAATCTGGGAGGTTGGAACTGGATAATTTTTAAGGTCCTTTCCAAACTCAAACCATTCTCTGATTTTATGATATTGAATTTGTCTCTTAAAATCTAGACTTTTATTTGGATTTACAGAAAAGAATATAAGGCAAAGAAGCCTCCAAAGTTCAAATTTCATACTTAGAATTTGTGGAACAAATACAGATAGAAAAAGAGAAACACATATAGAAGAGAGTGTCAAAATGAAGTTGCTGGATTCCAGTAAATACGGTTTATCAGCACCTGAGAAATTTCCAGAAGTACATAAACAAGTTCTACTATATAGTAGAATATATAGTAGAACTTTTAAGGTCTTGAGAACCAAGATGCAGATGTGTCATCAAGATCAATCTTCATGGCTCTTCTGAAGAAACAACTCATTAATTTTACTAGAGGAACCTGTTTCTGTTCCATGATGTGCCCAGGTGATGTTCCCCTGCCATGGCACTGTGCAAGAGCTGTCCAGCATGGGCTCCCAGAAACAGGTTCCGTCTAAGGGAAAGAATTTTCATGGACCTCAACTTGCTGAAAAAGCATACTAGCATGGGAAGCAAGGGCTGTACTTGCTCTGAACTGTGCTAAAACTGCCTATATGTTCTGCAGATTGTTTTAGGTCAGTGGGTCAGAGGCAGGAGGGACCGGAAGCAATTTGCAGTTGTTGCCATCTAATGGCTATTCCACGTTCTTGCCCTCATTCCGAGAGGGTGCAACAGACTGCAGAGAGCCGGCGGTCGAGGTGCCACTGTCCTCTGTTGTGGCACTGATCCCTGAGCAGCTCATCTCTTAACTCTGCTGCTTGCCTTTTTCTCACAAATGTCTCTTTATGTAACTCTTAGCTGAACTGATGCGTGAAAGCTCTGGCAGGGTGCACTGCAGATTATCTTGCACAAATGTGTGCTGACGAATATTTTAGCTCTATACCAAATCCACTGCAAAACTTGCCCTGGATTACTGAGACCTACTTTGAATCCACAGGTCAAAACTAATTTTATTGTATATTACAATATTGTTATTAAAATGTATTATTATTAATTTATCTTAGAATACTAGTGAAAAGGAAAGAGCTGAGTCATTAAAGTTGAAGCTTTAAAAAAGGTCAAGCAATTAACAGTCTAACCATAGTTTACATATATTTGATCATTTTTTGTTTATGTTTGCTAATTGAAAATATGGAGGATGAGTGTCAACAGCTTTATTGTTGATCATGTTTCCCACTATATTCCTTGGAGGTGTATCAGTCAGGAGAATCTGTCACACAGTAGATGGAGGTGTCTGACATTTAGAGGCATGGAGAGGAGTGTGTTTGACATGCTGATTCTGGACCATAAGGAAGCACTTCCCTCTTCGAGGCAATCCAGGGAAACCCCTTTACGGAGCCATCATAGCCTTGGTGCCTTGCAGAACTCCTTACCAGTGTTTCTGTGTCATACATGCCTCATCCACAACTGAAATAACAGCAGTCAGGCTCATTTTAACTCAGCCAGCTGAAAGGGTAATTAGTTCTGTGACTGTGAAAAGGCCCACGGGACTGTTAGCGACTGTAAGTAATTACATTCTTCTCCTTATCCAAAGTCTGAGCTCCAGCAGCAGAGTAATTCCCCATATCTATGGACTCAGTAGAACCAAATTTATGATATTAATCTAGGAGTATGCTATTTATAAATCTCTCAAAGTATTTTGTAGTGTCCTTGGGCGAGGCTGTCTTGCCATTTCTCTTTTGTGCTTTGCTGAATTTGTTTGGAATGACTGTCCATGTCCAGATTGATAGATGTGTACGGAAGTTGTGTGTCTATAGAAGAAAATGCATGAGCATGAAAAATTGCCCTTTTTAGAAATCCCTGGGTTTTTTAGCTGCACCATCCTTTAGTGGGAATACCAACTGCTGTCCAGAAATGACAAAATGTAAGCCACCTGCTAGCACCTGGTCACACTATGGAATGCAAGAGACAATTATCAAAATCCAGGTGTGTCTTACATTGAAGAATGGACCAGTGAGGTCTATGCTACATTAATGTTATTGATGAATCAAGAGTGGGACGATGTAACAGGTTTTGGACACTGCTCAGAAGTATAGAAAGTGAAGAAAAGTTGTTTTCAAATTAGCAAAAATATCTTATGAAGCTAGGCGGACATAGATATTTCAGAAATGTGTGAAACTGTGACACAAGGAACCTTTTTATTCAGTGGTATGTAATGTGTTACGATTACACCATTTCCCTAGTCAAAACTTAAAGTGATCCTTCAGCTTTTTATTAATTTGCATTTGTTCAAGGTTTGAATATAAAATTTGATCTACTTTGTTAGCATACTAATACTTTAACAGTACAAGTATTTATTCCTTAAAAGAGACTGCAAATCAGTTTGTTCACCATACAATGTGGTTAATGCTATGTAAAAATGTAAGTAAAAGAAAAAAAAAATCTGTGCACAGATTGTGGAAAGGGGATGATCAAGTGATACATTTCTTTGTGCCAAGCTTTTTTTATTCTTCCGGCATTATTTAGGTGGAATGTCCGTTTCCTTTAAAAAAGATAAAACTGTAGTGCAAGCAGATGCAAAGAGACGTTGCTAAGAGAGGAAAGAGTTTGAAATGTCTGTAAAATCATTGCAACATCTGTCTCCTTTTCCCTTGTCTAGGCTTGGTTTTCCCTAGTGTAAAGAACCCAATAAGTCACATGCACTAAATATATATATATATATAAATGTAATTCCCAGAACCTACATGTCCTTCCCCAGAAAGGGAATATGTGATGTAAGTGGAATTAACAAGGCAATTCAAAGGAGGGGAGCACAAGAAACCCCAAGCCCCAGAACTCGATGTCCTTACCGTTCTAGGGGAACTCTGCTGCAGTCCAAATTCCAGGGATTTGTAAATTCTCTCCCCTCTTGGCCCGGCTATGGGTCTGTCCTCCTGCTGCCCATCAGAAGCATTGAAGTAGCATGTTTAAAGACTGAGCAGAGATTCTGGATCATGTGGGGCTCTAACAAAAAAGGTGGGTGCATCTTGTAGCTTAACAGGGAATCTTAATTTTTGTAGCAGTGCTTAGTGTCCTATGACTTGGGATGGAAGATAGAAAGGAGCTCCCTGGGTGAGGC
This sequence comes from Rhipidura dahli, assembly GCA_013399225.1. Classification (NCBI taxonomy): domain Eukaryota; kingdom Metazoa; phylum Chordata; class Aves; order Passeriformes; family Rhipiduridae; genus Rhipidura; species Rhipidura dahli. Next base: position 497,798 of record VXAC01008557.1, read on the forward strand.
TGGTGGATGGAAAATGATCTGCAGAGAAGCCAAAGCCCAATGCCTCTTTTGTACAAACTGAAGTTTTGTTGTATTTTTGAGAGGCTGGGAGTGTTGGTGTTCTGGAGTGTGTTGGGTGTAGGAGAGAGTCAGCTTGACCTTGACGAGCTTGAGGAAATCCAGGGGCGTAGCTCCCCAGCTCACGTGTATCAGCAGGATTTGGACTTGTGAATGGATCAGGATGTGGCTCTGACTGCCTGTTTTGACTGTATGCAAATTTCTCGTTGAGAAACATTTCCCTGAGTGTCAGAATGGAGCAATTGGATTATGAAATAATGTGTCAGTAGTTGTCATCTAAATGTATCCCAACAGTTTTCTCAACTGATTTTGCAATTTTAGCTCTCCTTTTAGGAACTTTTGGTCAGAGTAGATTATAAAGCTCATCAAAAATACAGCAAGGACATTATACTGAGGCATTGTTTCTTGTTTAACAAAGGAGAATAGGCTTGTAAGTTTATTATTTATCACTTATGGGCTTAATTTAATGTGCTACAGGCTAGCACAACAAGAGTCTGATTAAGCTTTAATATTTGTTTTGAATTTAATTGTGTCACACCCATCTTTGAAAAGCTGCTCTTGCTGTTTCTGGTTTTCTAATCATATGCCTGAATCAATGCCTGCTTTTCTTAAAGGAGCAGGACTGTGTGATGGTCCATCATGACTGCAGTACAGCAGTGGCATGTTGCAGAACAGTGTTGCAGAAGTGTGTGTAACCAAGTTTAGAGGGCGCAGAGCAGGACCCTCTCTTCACCTGACAGTGAAATCTGTTGAAGCTTTTTGCTACAAAGAAGAGTTCTGAGTGCTCTTCGGATACACACTGACAGTATTTCGTAGAAGCCTGTTCCTCACTGAACTTGAAATACCTACTTCTTTGTCCTCTTGGGTAGACAAATCAAGTTTTAATTTCAGAAGCTTTTTTTTTTAGGTTGTTTTGAATAGGTTTGTGCAGCAAAGAGACTTGTGATTTCTGCAAATACCTGCTCAGTGTTTTGTGGTAACAAGTTGTTCCACTGGTTGTATTTAACTGAGGCATTCTGTAAAAGCCTGATGTTTGGGTAATAGTTTCATATGCTACTGCCCTGTATGATTTTTCTCATGGTAATTTTGTAAAATCTGTTCTGCTGTCTGACACTACATAAAATAAGCATCCTAAAGTGAATGTTTACATACAGGCAAGAATTCAACATTTTCAATATTATTAAGGCAACAGGAAGACAAATGTTTTAAAATGCTACCAGACTCATTTTAAAATTAATGTATATTCTTGGCATTAAATTCTTGTCTTGTTTAGAATGCAATAACTGTCAAATATTATGGGCTTTTTCTGTTTTCAGAAGTATTTGATTTGGGACATCTCAAACAACATATTCTACTCTTGAGATTGCTCATGTGTTGACAGCTTGGATGTGCTCTTGTTTACTTTCTGATTAGATCAAAATAAAAATATGTGCAGCTAGACCAGTTTTAATAACTCTGAAGATAGGCCAAGGCTCGTCCTCTTGGTGTCTGCTTTCCCATAAACCTGTTTAGAATGTAAGAGTTATTCTTCACAACAAATTTCTTTGTTATGCATCAGATGAAAATGTTTAGGTACCTGATAAATTTGTGGGTTTCCCCACTGTTGTTAAATGCTGTGGAATTTTTATTTAAAAACTCTTCTCCCCAAGCCCACTTTTTCTAGTGGCACAGCATACAGGTCAGTATGCCTTTTCCTTATCCTTTACCTCACGAGTTCCATGGATTATGTGCTTTATGGCTGAAGCCCTTCCCTGGTAGAGGTAATCCTTGCTTCTGTCTCTACTGTGATGCAGCTCAGATGTCTTCTGGTGTTTTCACAGAAGTCACAATCGGTCTCTCAAAATTTCATATGCAAGCCATAGCTTTCATTAGTGCTTTCCTGCTTGCTTTGTCACTTTCTGGGCTCCCAAATTCTGTTGGAGTGTTTTCAGTGTTAGTTAATGTTATTCCAAGAAATCTGTCAGCCACAGTAATAAGACTGATCCCTTTCCTGGGTACTGAATATTAGGTGTTGCTTTCTTTTTATTTCTGATATAATGCATTCATCAATGCTTAGCACACAGCTGCAGGATTTTAATAGAAGAATAGGGAAGTCAGGTTTGTGAAGATTGGCTGTTTTATTTCCAATTATGTTATCATGATGACGATTCTATTGCTGCACTCAGAAAGGCAGTGGCATTTCAATGTCTGAATCCAGCTTTCAAGTGACTGTCTGGACCATTCTTTACCTTTATCAGGAAATGGGGAATTTGTGTTTTCTAAGGAAGTACTCTGAAATTTTCACCAGCAGAATTATTCTGCTAAGTTTAGGTTTTTTGGAAAGAAGTATGCAAGGATTCAGTTGCAGTTAAATATTCTCTGCTGTTTAAGGAGAGAACAATATTCTTTCACAAGCATGAGATGAGTGCAGTCTGTGTGCTTCATGCTGTGTCTGCAGCATCAGCAGCCACTATCAGAGCCTTACTGCAAGGACTTTAGCTTAAAATATCAGCCATTAGCAAATCACTGACCTTTGTTATAAATATCTAACTTAATTCTCAGTTCTCTGCAAATCTTGTTGCCTGAAATCACAATAGTTTAGTGCCTCTTACAGGTGGTCTGACACTTTCCACACTCGAGATGGGATCTAAGGTTTTGCCCTCCCCATCTGCGAGAAGGTGGTTGAAGCATTGCAGCCTCATTGGCAGCTGCATTTTTCCAGGCTGCCATTCCCTGCAACCTCCAGTGGGTGCTAGGTGGAGGTGTCTGAAGTCTGCTCTTTGAGCTGTGCCTGTCTTCAGCTTCAGCTTGGTATCCTGGACATAGTTATCCATATTTTGAGCTTCAGACAAATATTTGGTAGTCAAGAATTAACAAAAAACAAACAAGCAAAAAAAGGGCGAAACCAAACAAAAAATCCAAAAAACCTCCCACCAAACAAGCAAACAACAACAAAAAAAAACCATCACCAAAGAAAAGAAAGAAAACCCAACAAAAGCACCACAAATATTTGCCTGTGATGACACTTGTAACATTTCTTTGAGATTGTTTTTATTGACTTTCTAAGCTTGCTCTTTTAAAATTGCTGGGACATATGAATAGGTCAGTGAGAGATCAAAGCAGTTTCCTTACGAGCTCTACAGGAAACTTTTGGATATTGCTGTTCTTCCCCTAGTCTTGTTCTTAGTGTCTTCTCAGCTCTTAAGTTCTTCTCTCTTCTGCTCTCACAATGTAACATTACACAGATTTAATGATTAGTCACAACTTCATCCCTTTTCATACACAGAGTTGTATAACTATCCTAATTAAACATGCGCATGATAAAATTGCAAGCTGGAAAGTGCTGCCTGGGCTTGGATGATAGCAATTAAATGATTTATGTTTACAGGCATCAATATTTATCTTATGCTTACCGTCTGTCCTAGCTTGTCATCTATGGTTCCATGTGTAGTTCACTGGCTTTAGTAAGCAATCCAGATTCTTTTCTCTGGACACTGTGTTCTTGGCTGAGGAGAATCTTGCTTTTCAAAAGATTATGGAATAAGACCATATTCTGAGTTTCACAAACACTCTTAGTCTTTTTGTCTTCACCTGAGGATTTTTTTCTGCTAAAGTTTCAGAAATAAAAGGTTTCAAGGTGCTTAAAATAAATGAGTCACTGTCTTCTCCTGCCCCCAATTGTTCTCAAACAGGGAGTTCTTGCTAAAATTATTTAGGGTGATGCCCCTGACAAAAATACGGATGAACCAAGTCCCAGTTTCTACTGAGCTTCAGTATGTTAAACAGACACAATTTATTTTTCTTTTCTGCAGTTCTCCTTGGCTCTGGCAGGGTCAGAAGCAGCAGTAGCACTTTAGCTGTTCCCACTTGAGTCATTTGGAATGCAAATCACTTTGCAGTGATGCCAGAGGTTCCCATTGTGCTGGGCTTTATATAAAATGCGTGACAGATTGTCAGCTTTGTCACATTCCCTGGGCAGTGGGGAATAGGTAGAGGCTTCAGCTTTGGATTCAGATAGCACTGGACTAGTATCAGAAGATCTTTGTCATCTTTGCATTGCAGATAACTATAAATCATGTTAGAATATTACACTGAGTGCTTCAGCTTGATGTTTTGATACTAACATCAATTCTCAGTGCAAATAAATTCCTTCTGGGGAAGCTTAGCAAAACGTGTGCTCTGGGGAATACAGTTCTCCTGAACCTTTTCCTGCTTTTCTTCTCTGTCTGAACTAGATATGAAGAGCAGAAATGAAGTCTGGGGAAAATATCAAGCAGTATAAATTATCTGCTCTTGATTGATCTTGCACTATCTGAGCTGCAGGGATTTGGGGTTGCAGGAGCATGTGCTTCATCTACATACAGGGTATTGTAGGAAGGATATATCTTGTGCTGTAAAAATGTGCTGCAAGTCAGGGCAGGAACTGTCTTCCCAACTGGACAAGTAGGAATCTGGGTAGATTTCCATGAAAATAAAGCTAGTGATGGACTTTTACGCTGAGCTTTTCTGTCTGTTAAATATCTTGGTTATTTTTGCACGAAACCAAACTTGGTACTGAAGTGTCTCTTGAGAGCTGGATTAAAATTGATCTTGTGTGAGTCTGTGCTGTAGTAGAGATTAAATAAATTGTGTTGAGTTTTCATTGCTATTCAAAGCTTTTGAATTACTGTGGCACTGTTTCAAAAATATTCAGAAGGAAACACAGAACTTTTTTTTCCTATTTAGCCCCATGTTAGCAGGACACAGCCTGAATGACTTTGCCATTTCAATTTTAAATAAAGTTTAAATTTCTTGAGGAAAGAAATTTGAGGGCTGTGGAATGTTTTTTCAATTATTGTGCAAGTTTTAATTTCTGATATTATCAGTTTTGATTCTTTTGAGTAGCTCTGTCAGCAGAATTCACATCACCAACATTAGTGAACTTAACAGAAAAACTGCTTATAGTGACTGTAAATGTTACTATTTAGCATAGTAAGTGCAAAGAGTAACAGGAGAACATTTAAGGCTGTTGCACAACTCTATTAAAAGTCCCCATTGTGGAAAAATGATGTAGCTGTCACCCTGAGTTATTGTGCCCAGGGTTTCAAAGATGCTGCTCTTTCATCTCTTGAACATCATTTTGTGGATACAGCAGCTTCTTAAAAATTAGATTTTGATTAAAAGACTTTGAACAAATGCCTTGTGTTAAAATAGGACCTCGTGTTCTCTACTGTCAAACTAGGTTCTCTGTAGCTTAAATCCACTCTAAATCCAGAATCTTGGTGCGGAAGTCGTTTGCCTTATACAGCTCCTCTCTGAGGGAATGTGGATTGGAGCAAGCAGATGGAACAAGCAGATGAGCAGATTTTGCAAGCATTTTGAAAATAGGTCTTGAAAGGGTTTTTAGTATAGGAAGAAAGTAAGTCTGGATGAATAAGAATGAAACTTCACAAGGGTTTTTTTCTTTCTGGCTTTGTTTTTTCTAAAACTTTCCTTTCTTTGAAATTAGAATTACCCTGTGTTCAAGATCCTCTTTTTTTAATGGGGTCTTTGCTTTAAAACATAGGTGCTCTTTCTGCTCTACAGGTGATTTTATTCTTTTTCATCAAGGCTTATGGTTTTCCTATTATCCTTGTACCAATAATTTTCCCTTTGGGACAGGAAATAGTCTAGAGGCAAGACGCTATGAAAACAGATGGGCTACACATTGAAAATGGAGCTGATGAAACTGACAGCCTCTTTGTGATCCTATCAAGCGTGTCTTTGTATGGGTGATAAAATCAGCAGTCAAACTTCTGCCAAGTTTTTTCAATTCTCTTTTACTTTGCAGCCACATAACTACACTGGGGAACTTGCATAACTCTCCCCAGCAACATCCATGGCACTGCCTTTGCTAAGGGCACTCAAGCAATATTCTCATTTTCTCACTCATCTCCTAAATGTTTTTCTGAGAGTTACCTGTTCAGGTATTTCGTGGCTTCAGATCTGGAACAAACGTACTTTTGAAAGCTAGTTCAGACTTCACACAGTAATTACAATGTGGGAAGTACTGTGTAACCAGCAGTCGAGATCTGCTACTATGTGTGGAGCTGCAGAGAGTTAGCATGTTAATGCCCTAATTTGAAAATCTGGGTTTGAAGGACAAGGCATGAGTAGAGTACCCAGTAGCATGTTCCATGTGCTAGAGATGGCTTAGATTAAAACCTCTAGAGTTTTCAAATGGCTTTGGAAAATCTTGTGAGCAGCATGCCATGTTAATTTTAAATATTTTTTCCCTTTTTATAGGAACTGGAGACATTGTTGCTGTCATGATTACAGAATCAAAGGTTAAAGAGATCCTGAATTACTTGGAAAGGAATATCTCTGTCCTGATGGCCATAGCAGTGGGGTCCCGTGTTCCGCCAAAGAACTTCAGTCGGGGCTCTCTAGTCTTTGTGTCAATATCATTCATTGTTTTGATGATCATTTCTTCAGCATGGTTAATATTTTACTTCATCCAGAAGATCAGGTACACAAGTGCACGTGACAGGAATCAGGTAAGGAGTCTCTTCTTTTCTCTTAAGTTATGAAGATAATATTTCTGTATACAATAATCAATAGAGAACAAATAATTTCTAAGGAATGCCCATCAAACTGGTGTTCAGAATCTGTTTGTTCCAAGGCAGAGCATGTTGCCAGACAAGGGTTTTTATATAGCACAGTGTTTTCATCCTGAGCAGCACCAGTATAGATCCTATTACATGACAAAAAAGAATAGAACTGAAGCGAAATACTTGAGTTTTTGTTAGTATAAGTCCAAAAGTAAGATGAATTCTGTGTTGGCTGAGTAATACATACTAGATGTATGTTGGGAATGGGGAAGAAAGTTAAATTGTGAATCCACTTGTGTAGTATGGGGGAACACTGAAGAAAAGTTATGAATTCTCTCCATGCTCTTAAATTTCTGTAATAGTTAAGGTATTTCAGAAATTGTATAAAAGTATTCCTAAATCATAATCTATCATGAATGTTAGGGTAAGAAAACTAAGGTGTAGAGCTGCTTAGTGGTCTGTGTTAACTTTCAACTTAATTTAAGATCACCCTTGGTAAGGAGTGCCTAATTCTCCTGGTCATATATTTTAACTAAAGTTTTGTCCACTACACCTTTCTTACATTCTTTTGCAACTCTTAATTTGTTTAAGAACTGAGTTATGTATGGCCATACTTAGAGACCTAGACTAAATCAAGTTGTCAACTCAAACACAGATTAAACTTTAGAAGTGAATATTTTACTAGTGTGGACCTAATGACCCTCCATAGTGTGGCTGGCTTTTATTGAAAAGGGACAGTAAACCTCAGGAAATCCAGTGTCCTCTTTGCCCTGTCTCTCTGCCAAGGCTAACTTAGAAACCTCCTGACCTCTAGTCACTGTCCCCCCTTTCCCCCACATTACAGCTGATACACAGCAGCTGGCTGTGAGGCAGATCTTTGGTGTTCTGTCAGACCTAAAACAAATTCAAACTTACAAAGCCTCTGCAGTGGCACAGGATTTCCTTTTCAGTTACTATAAATAGTGTCTGATGCTGCAGGTCCCATGGGCATCCTGTAGATTTTCCTAAGGATGTCATTCTTAAATGACCACACTGTAGCTGGTATTTAGTGTGGTCCCTTGGGATGGTGAAAGTTTAAATATAACTGTAACTTAATGAATGTCTGTGGAATACTAAATTGTGCCTTCTCTATCCCCTACATGGCTCTAGGCTTCTTCCAAATGTCCGTGTTTCAAAACAGTTGTTCCATTGGGAAAGGGCACTTATGACCTTTTTTTCTTTCTTTAGATTTTTACAAAGGTCAGGAGAAACTTGATGAAAATTTTATGTGGTTTAAAAAGCTGAGCTTATTAAACTTTAATAAGAAGGTGGCGACAGCTACAGCTTATTTTTAAAGAGCTTTGCAAGCTTTCACAAAGACTGTACTGTTAGTGATGAAATAGTTTGGTTTAGGCTATGATCTTGTTTTTAAGTTACGTCAAGGCACACGTTTTTCTGTTTTTTAAATCAAAGCCATCAAAACCTTGCTGTGTTTTGTAGATAACACAAACAGATATTGGTATTTCACATGGTTATTCTTGTGTGCTTCCGCCGGAGGTGTGAAAGTCTTTTGCATGTGAACGTGACCTTCTCCATCCACGCAGTTGTGGGTTTTAAAGGCAAGCATATGCTCTGTGCCTGTACCCTAACTTAGCAAAATTGCAAATTCTGAGCGTTTCCAGTGTTAGCCTGAAAGAGTATTTGTTAAAATTAGAAAGTAGAAGAGATTGACCTTTTCAACAGAAGAGATTAAAGTTATTATTTAGCAAATTTATTTACATAAAAGAACTTCAATGTGTTTAGAAGAGTTCTGCTGAAATACTATGCTCTCAATGGGAAAATAATCTTTAAAATTTCTTGTAGTGCATATACAATCACATGCAGTAGATATAGATACTACCCATGCAGAAATATAGATACTACCCACATTTACTTGGCTGGTAGTGTTGAGCATTTGAGTTAAATGCCATTTCAGCCTTGTTCCTCTCTTAATAATCATGATTTTGGTTATGCAATGGTTATATACTCCACCAGTGTGCCCAGTGTGTTCTGTGTCATTAAGTTATCAGGCCAATATGGTTGTTTCAGGGCATGTAATTTAGATCTGCTTACATTGACCAAATTCTTGTATATTGAAGTTAGGGTGAGATTTCTGACTCTATAGCATATAATTTCCCATCCCTGCTCTGCTTCTGTTGCTGTGCTTCCTACATGGATGTGCTTCAGCAGCTGGGACTGTGTATCTGTTTTTTTTTCAAATCCTTGCTCTAAAAAATACAAAATAAGAGCTACTGTTCTGTGAAACCACAAGGAAGAACAGTGCTTATGTAATTCTAGAGTAAGTGGTACAGTCAGTTGCAATGCAGACTTTGTGAGGTCATTGTGTTTCTCAAATAAAAGCAGTTTTCATTCCAGTTTGTGTGCAGGGAAATGTGTGATACGGGGTGGGGGGGGGGATACACCTTATGAGGGATTTGGGTTTCGGTTTTCTAGAAGGTGGGCACAGAACCCCACACATTGATTGCAGGCTGCAGGGAAGGTTTTGAGAGCTGCATTCTCAGAAGCAGGCCATCCCTTTCAGAGCCTGAGTACTCAGTACAGTTTGGAGGGGAAAGAGGAAATACATGAACCTCTGGTTTTTAAGTGAGTTGTAAACCAAGTCTGATGTCTCACATCCCTGAAGGAAGATGACAGGATCTTTGTTTCATTCAGTGCCCACCTCTGGGACCCCAGTGGGAAAACAGTGACAAACAGCCCTTCTTTGTTGGCTGGGAACTGGGCATTTCAGTAGGAATCAGCAATTGAATGTCAGAAAAGGCTCTTTTCATCCAGCTGTGGTGGTAATAAAGCAGCATAAACAGCAGACAAATAGTTTGGCCTCTGCATGCAGATTGAGGTTACCTCCAAACCAGTATTAATTTCAGCTTTATTTAAGTCTGTATTGGCTTATTTAGATTTTGTGACCCATCATTTTTTTCTTTTATGAGATCCTAGTGGTTTTGGGTAATAGCAAGAGAGAAACTAGGTTACACTGAGAGGATCTTGTGCATCTCAGAATGAGATCAGCCTGCTCGGGGGGAAATATAAAAATAATTCAAGCTTAAGAGAACAAGCAGTGTATTACAGCACACTGAATAAAAACCAATATGAACAGAATACAATGGAAATCATCAGGAGGGGACATTGCTTCAGCTTTTATCCTGCAACCTGGGTTTGATTAGTTTTGCACATCAATGTTGATTTACTTCTGTGGACTTCTATACAGTCCATGAGTTTTACGCCCGTGCTTATGGAGAGCATTTGAGGATTCAGCTGTTGGCTGTTTTTCCTTCTCAACAAATCTCTGTGCTTTGCTGTGTTTGCATTTTGTCTTATGTGTTGGCCTGCTGCCGTAGTGTGTATTGCAATGGTATTATTGAGTCCAAATAAGTCATTATAAAGGACACTAATGAAGCTTGTTTATCAGGGTTAATTTGTGTTCTCTTCTTTGTCACTTTATTAGCGTCGTCTTGGAGATGCTGCCAAGAAAGCCATTGGTAAATTGACAACCAGGACAGTAAAGAAAGGTGATAAGGTATAATAATAATATTTCAACACAATAAACTTGAGCATCATGTTTAATTTTTTTCTGGGGAAACAATCTCAGTTTGTTCTTTCCGTTTCTGATTTATGACTTTACCTTCCTTGTTGGAGGCTTACTTTGTCCTGTGGCATAGTATTTTGTGTAATTGTTAGTATTGATGTGTGCTGTAAGTCTGTATATTTCAGAGAAGTTTTTCTTGCTTAAATACTATTTGCACCCCATCTGGCAACTGTGACCAAGGGTGGTTTTGTGTGGTGGCTGGCTGGGAGGGAGTCCTGGCATGAGTACATAGGACTGGCATTGTTTATGTGGAATTCTTAAGCTTAGAACCTTTCCATAAATAGCTTCTGTAAAGGAAAAATAAATATAAAAGACAGGTAATTAAAGATAATCTCTTAAGTAAAATACAACTATTCAGTAAGTTAAGAGGGAGCATAAAGAGGTATTTCAGTAAATGTAACTCCAAGAACATTTCTTGCTAGGATACAATGGTCTGTTATGTCGTAAGCTTTTTCCACTTTTATGAGCTGTATTGCTTTATTTTTGATTCTGAAAGGAAAAAATAGTCATTTAATCTTGCTTTAATTTTCAGAAGGCAGGGAAATTCTGGCTATGATTTGATTTTCAAAATCTTATTTCCTAGGGCCTTTGTATTGTGATTCCTTTTTATCTTTCTTATCAACACTATCAGCAGTGGGAGATTAGGAAGTGATAAGAAAATTTGCTTCCAGAGAGAAGGCAGAGAAAATGTCTTTCTGTTCTTCCTTCCTCCTTATATAGTTTTATTTCAAAACAGCCCACTGTACTAAATCTTTTCTGGAATGGGAGAACATACAGATTAGAGGAAATTTTCAGTGTAAAAAAATGCTGTTGTCTTGACAGCCTAAATTCAGAACTGGCAAGTGCTATGTAGGTTGCAGTACAGACAGCATGAGGTGCACATGCAGGTGAACAGAGTGGGAAAAACCTTTTCTTCCTCAGAGGAGCCATCAGGATTCTCTGTGTGCCACCCTGGCTGCTGCTGACCAGGAGTGGCTGTGGCCTTGCTCTGGTCCCTGTCTTGGTGTCTGGCTTGTAGCTGGTTGGCATTGAAAAGAACAGTGAAGTTGAACTAAGAGAAGGCACAGCCTGTTTTGTGTCACAGGCCCAAACATTTTAAATATGTATTGTTGATGCCATATCTATATCCAAATAAAGTCCTGCCTTTTTCATTTGGAATTTTAAAATACCATATTTTAAAATATCGTTTTTAAAAACCTTAACTTCTGGAAAACATAAAAGAGAGGAGCCAGTCAATCAGTAATCCTCATATTCATGTCTGGATAAGAGCAATGATATTTCTGCAAGTGAGCAGCAGACACAAATATGGGACTACTCTCCTATAAGTAATATGTGCTATAGCCCTGGATAAATGTTAGCTCTAAGCTGGAAGTAAAAAAAAAAAAATGGAAATCTAGGAAAATTTTCACTGTATTTTATAATGATTTCACTGAACATTAGAATCATTTAGCTTATGTCTCAAATGATGATTTACCAGCTCAAAAAAAGGGGAATTTTGTATGTATGAGATGCTTTTCTTGCTTAAGTCATGTTGGAATATAATAACACAGTCACTGGATTTATAGCTTAGTAACAGCTCCTTGGCACAAAGCAGTTCATGTACTAGTCACAACTACTTTGACATTTGTCATAGCCTCAACTCTTGACTTGAATTCTTATTCTATTCATTTTAGGAAACAGACCCAGACTTTGATCATTGTGCTGTCTGCATTGAGAGTTACAAGCAGAACGATGTTGTTCGCATTTTGCCATGCAAGTAAGACAATAAAGTTGCTTTGTTTGGAAACTGTTCTCTGTTGGTGCTCTTTTGCTTCATTTCATGTAATAGTTGCATTGTAATTCACAAATGCATTTGTTGGATGTTTTCAGTCCTAATAACAGCCACTTTATTTTAGACTGTGGTGCCAGAAGGTGTGAAGGTGGGTGCTGGCACTGTTAGGACAGTGGAGATGAAACAGAATTATATTAAAGATATTGACAGTGGAGCTATTGAAATTACAGTGAGGTGGAGGGGTGCAGGTTTAAGGACCAAGTCATGGGCAGATTCAAAAACTTCAGTCTAATGAGCCAGGTACAGCTGCAGCATTCTGCACAGTAGATGTGCAACAACTGGCTGCTGGTTTCTGAAACTGTAGGAAATAGAAATGCAGTCTTTGCAACCTTCATACCTCCTGACATTAGTCAGCCTCTGTGCTGGCTTCTGTCTTTGGTCTCTTCAATGCAGTGTGATCTTGGCTTATGTCTGAAGATTTGTACTTGCTGGTGATTCTGCTTAAAATGTAACAACTGCCTCCCCCTTTTATGACATTGTGTTGACATTTACAGGTTTTCAGTTTGTTTCCATCCCAATTCCATTCTTGAGTTGTTTTGGGACATTTTCTCTTTGAGAGATGCTTTTAAATACTTTTCCACCTGGTGGCTGATTTTGATGAATCATACATTTTGGTTGCTTCAAGCATTACCAAGGACATCTTTCCCTTGTGTTCTGAAATGCAAAGATTTCTCTGCATCTCCAGGCACAAAAACCATGTGTAAGTTAGGTTGTGTATATGCAGCAAGATCCAGTAACTTGGCTTGTGCTTGATACATAAATGGTCCTGCATGATACTCCAGAAGCAACAAAGTCATGTGTTGGAGTCAATCTCCAGTCAGGCAGCAGCAGCTCATAAGAGCTCATTATTGGTCTTCTAAATCCTCCTGCAGGCTCTTCTGAATAGCTGGAATGTCTTCTAATGTGCAGTGTATTTCCATCATCATAAAAGGAAGACTCTATTATTTTATCTTACTGATCAGAATATGCGTGCATTATACTTTGAAGCCAAAAACCTAATTCAGTTTACTGTTCTCTGTGTTCCTTACCTCTTGGACAGTAGGAAACAATGACCTGTTTTACATTTTTAATGTTGTTAAAATTCTCTGCAACTGATTATTTAGAAACTCCAATTAAAATATTCAGGAATAAAAGAGCTTGGTGTTAGTTTGTAAAGGTTTGGGAGCTTTTAATCGTGTGTGTGGGTGTGTTTCTTCTTTACAATTCGGTCATTTTTACTCAAAGTTGATGTTCTCTTGCCCTAAAAAAATGTATTCCCAAGTGTTAAGTAAAAATTTCAGAGTTACATCATTTATTGCATTCTCAAGTGAAGCTTGTGTAGGTGAATTAAGCCCTGCTCTTTTGATACGTTACGAGAAATTAGAGGAGGAACTTCTGAAATCTGCACACCAGTTTTGGACCACTGAGATGATTGTTTGGTAAACTGCCTCTTAAGAAAGCTTCCCTTGTGTAGTTCAGGGTGGTGCTGTGAGGCTCAAGGACGTGGAATGAAAGATCACAAGTCCCACTCCTCTGTGCCTTTCTCTTGATACCAAACAGGGCAGGAGGAGGTCCTTGACAGTGAAGAGAGAATGAGTCTTCCCCCTAGGAAAACAACTTTTCCCACTGAGCTCAAGGCAGAGTTGGGATTAAAAGCCAACTTCATTAGTTAAACAACTGCCTCTGTCCAAGCAGTGGATATGTTGCTGATATCCATAGATACAATACAGACCATTTAAACATGGTGATCATTGATTATTTTTTTTTTTTTTAATTAAAAAAAAAAACCAAAGTCCTTTTCCTTGATACACCTTTGGTGAGCTGCAGTCCTGCAGGCAGGAAGATCTTGTTTCTCAGGGATAGTTTCAACTGTTCAGGGAGCTGCATGCAGGTGCACCTGGCTGCCACCTCAGCACAACCTGCCCCAGTGCAGTCTCCCATGTAAGGGAGGGATCAAGGCTCTTGTATAGATCGTTTTCTGTTCTGTTTTTCACAAGAATGTAAGGTCAGTGAAGGTTCAGATTACATTCCTGCCGAAGGCTGTATGACAACTTTTATGTTCACGTTCTACTTCTTTTTTACATCTCACTTTTCATTTGCTGCAGCTCACCTTTTAAGTTGAGTGCAAAACCATCTAGGCTAGACACAGTGAGATGGATGCTTTCCACAAGACATTTTTATATTTGTGGATGAAAAGCCAACTACTGCCTGCAGAGATGGGCCCAATAAATTCCAGATTCCATGTAAGATTTTTCAGTCTTCAGCGCCTGAAATGCTTCTCCCCAAATCTTGTTTTGGAGGTTTAACTCCTTTTTACTTTCTCATACTTCAACCTCCCATTTCAGTGCAGCATGAAGTGTTAGTTTAAAAAAAAAAAACAACCCAAACAGCACACAGACAATAAAACAAAGCCTACAAGAGAGCTTCTAAGCCAGATGAGAAAATAAATTGCAAGAAAACCGTAGAGAAAATGACTCGACCAAGAGGAAGTAAATGAAAGTCTGGAAGTTCTTCTTACTGTGCCTGTGGGGAAGCTGTAATCATTAGACAGTAGGAATCACTGACATGTGGCATCCTTGCTGCTTTCATCAATTTAAAAGTAGCCTTTCCCTTTAGTACCACAGTTGTTCTCTGCACTTAAGTACGGTCTGTCACTCTGTGCCTCAGCAGAGGAATCTGATCTGGGCAGACAGACTGCAGGCACAATCTATCAGCAGCTGAGCAAGTTACACCTAAAATTCTGTAGCAAAGCACCACATTTGTGATGTAAAGTTTAGTGGCATGCAGGAAATTGTGGCAAATTTAAAAATAAACTATAATGAAAATGGTAGAAATTCAACTGCATTATTTGCAGTAGTTCATTTTTGTGCTTCAGAGAGAGAAGCATGTTCAGTACCAGCAGCCTATGGACATACCTATAGCTTTAGTGCACTGAGGGACAAGAAACCATCTGTTTTAGGCTTCCAAGCTTGAGGAATGTGTCTTTTGTGTATGTCATTATGTAAGTGAAAATTAAGTAGAGGAATCAAATATCAGAGGGATCCTAGCAAAAGATGAATCTCATGGACATTTTCTTCATTCAGATAATTTTATTCTACCATCACAGTGTTGCATCTAGGGGCTGAACAGGCACTAGGTGAAAAGTGATCAGGAGTGGGTAGTGTGAAGGATTAGTGAGAGATAAGAGAAGGGGAGAGCAAAGTGACATGTTAGAGAAGAGCAGAAAATGACATTGGAAGGACAGAAAGATGTCCTGGGAAGGAAGGAAGGAATTAACAAGGTAGCAAACGAATTAAAAGAGTAGTGAATGCTATAAAAGAAATGGCTTTTGAGCCAAATTCTTAATTTCTATCCTGGGCAAGAAGGAGGAAAGTGACAAAAGTGACTAAACCAGATTTTCATATTTTTACGTGTTTGATTCTACACTGCTGCAAATAGCTGCCTTTTTCTTTTGAAGACCAAATTAACAAGAGAGTCTTAACGGAGATGGAATCCTTTCTGCCTCCTGCAGTGCCTTGGACCCCAGGGCCAGGTGAGCAGCTGCCCCCAGCAGTAGCCAAAGATGCTACTTTGCAACAGCAAAGGTCCCTTTGGTGGGATGCTGCACTGAGAGCAGGGAAGGGTAGTGAGCTCTAGGGAAACAGCACTTGAACATCATTCAACTCTTCTCCATTTGTGATGTGCAAATTTAGAGGCCTTACACCACTAAAAGAGATTCCTAACTCACTTTCTCCCCTGTGAAATGCTGCAGAGAAGCCGTGTTGTACAAGAGTTGGTGTTACGGTGTTTATTACCAGCTGGAGGGCAACTGGCTTGGCTGTGCTGACAGAGTGGAAAAATACCTGCAGGTCACCTGCCTGGAGTTGTGCCCGCATGGGAGACTCGGTCAGTGCTGCCAGCCTGGCTGCCAGCCCTGCTTCCTCCTGCCCGCGGCTGGAGAAGCAGCAGAGGCTGTGTCACACCTGACTCCCCAGCGTGTGGCTCCTGAGGGAACGTCATCAGCTGTCGTGACCAAGAGCATCTCGCTAGGAACTCTTCACATTTATGGTCCTGCAATACCAATGACAGAAATAGGAGGATGGAGGAAGGTTTATGAGAGCAGAAATTGCAAGGGCTTACTTTGTCAGCGTGAGGTTTTAGAATAATTCTTGTTTGCTATCGTCATTGCTGTATAACTGCTTTTAAACTCTTGCAAACAGAGAGATCCAGACAGAGCCTGAGCCAAAATGATTACATCAGCAAACTTTTTAAGAGGTAGAGAAACTGTGTAAGGCAGAGCTGTGATTTCTAAATCAAGAACCTTTGGAGTGCTGCACTTCTTTGAAACACATTAATTACCATCCTTGGAGTTTTAGGAACTAAAAGCAAAGAATTAGGGGGTCACAAAAACAATTGGGCTGTGTATATAAATATATCAAAGTGCTAATGGCTTTTTAAAATAACTTGTAATGTTTAGTGGATGCATGTTGGCATCCACATCAGTCGCCTGCTTCACTTGATCTGAGTGCTTCTACAGCACTGATTAGCCAATAATGATATAATAAAGCTGTTTCCATACTTCTATGGAGTCTTGATGTCTGCTCTTGCCCAAAATATTAGATTTTCAGGTTTGTTCTACTTTAAGAAAACAGACTCCAGGGACTTAAAAGAAAACAAGCAAATAAAAGTCATCATTTGCCTAACATAGAAAAATAGCATCTCTGCATGTTTCAGAATATTTAAAACCATTTTGTATCACCCAGAGTTTCTAAACCTTGTTTCCTGTAGTTTTGTGAGTAATAAAGGGAATGCATTAAGAATAATAATAGAAGTGAGTCTATTTTGGGTGATGATTTGAACACAAGGCACTGTACATACCCTGTTTTTTGTGATTGCCATCTTGCTAGAGGACAACAGGCCAGCCAAGTTACTTAACTGAGGTTCTTTAAGTTTCTATTCCTGCATTATCTGGGATAGAGATAAGCAAAGTTCTTTTGCCCCTGTCCATCTTCTATTGACTATTTTACACCCTAATTCTTCATCTTTAGTTAGTACAGGTAGGACATACAGCTATAGCTGCCTAGAACTTCATTATATTGATGTTCTTTAGTCCCTCCATCAGTCTGAGTAGACATAGAATGTAATCATATACTGTCTTTTGCCATCTTTAACACTTTCAGGAGGCCTTTCAGAGACTTAAAAGTGAATAATCTGGCAACATGCCTCATTTGGTCTCTGGTTTTAAAATCCCAAAGGATAGGGAGCAAAGAACTCCCAGATTCCACAATGAGCTCTCTGAGGCACAGAGCACAAGTGTAACCCGAGCAAGGAGGGGACAGAGAGCATCTCAGCTTTATGCTGCCTTGGGGACATGCATGACTGCCTCTTGCAGACCCTGCTGATGCCTCAAATAGATGGCAAGAACTGCTTGTTCTGCCCCTGCCCCTTTCCCTGCTGGCTCCAAAGCACAGCTCTTCGCTGGCTCAGCAGCCCTTGTAATTGCTGATCTTTGTCATGATCACCAGTCTGTCGTGTTTGGGTGTGCCTGCTCTTACTGGCTTCTTGCTCTGCAGTCAGCACCACTGGAAATGAAGGATCAGGGCTCTTATCATAGGAATTAATCAGAGGCAGTTACTCAGACTGGGTTTTTATGCGTATTTGCTAAAGCTATATTGGGCAGACAGTCTTGTGATACCCATGCCTGCCATGAATGTGCTCTGAAAAGTTCTTTGCCTTTTGAAAAGCTAAGAGGGCATTCATTTCCTTTGCTTCCTTTAATTTATGTACCTTGTTTTGGTCTCTGCATAGTCCTTCCTTGTTATACTGGTTTATATCAATCTCAACACTGTTACATTATATTCATGTATGTGACTAAGACTTTGAATGCAGCGTAGGAGGCAATGCAGACTGTTGCCTATTGCAGAGTTCCCTGCTGTGCAAGTAGGAGCACAATTTGCCTTTCCACCTCTGAAAGTCCAGTTTGCCTCTCCTTTTATTTTTATGACAGTCATATCATGATGGACATGTTTTCCTTCTTGATATCAAGAAATACTGATGGCGGGGGGAAAGCCTTGTTTTTACTTCGATGTGATAATTATAAAAGCCTTCTCAAAGTCAAACAGGAATGTGTTTGGGTTGGTTCCACTGACTTGTAAACAAAATTGACAGCTGATGGATTTGTGCTCTTCCTACCCAGTTTATGGTCAAATTCTGCATCAAAACTGAGACAAGACTGTAGACAAGTTATGGTGGGAATGACATTACCTTGGTTCTTTTACCTTACATCTTCTACTCATATCCACAGTAAAAGCAGGGAGTGAGGTGGGAATTAAAATCTTCAAGTGTTTCCTCCTAATTGAACTATTAGTAAAGAGTGACAATAACAAGCAATCTTCTTTAAAATTACTGCAATTACCACAGAATAGTGGCAATCCTAGGATTTACATGTATTTTAAAATTTAAAAAAAAGCAACTATCCAAATAAGTAGTTTTCATTGTATCAAATAGAATTGTGTGCAAACTATGTATGTACCTTCTCTGTTCTTCTAGGCACGTGTTCCACAAAGTTTGTGTGGATCCATGGCTCAGTGAGCACTGTACATGTCCAATGTGTAAACTGAACATTTTGAAAGCACTGGGAATTGTGGTAAGTTGCTCTGTTGTGAGCTCTTCTTCCTCCCATGTCTGAGACCCAGAACAGGAAGAATAATTTTAGGGGAGAGAGGGGGAAGGGTGTTCCAGTACCCTTACAGAGAAAATATTAGGGGGGGTTTAACCAATTTCTTTGCTGCTTTGTTGTTGTTCCTTCTTTCCCTGGTGGTCACTGAGAATATATTATTGTATTTGCATTTATGGTAATTAATCTAGCATAACTCTGCTGGAGTTATGCTAGATTCTCTGTAATCTTCCCCCTTTTCAGGTCCTTTCAACCTGTCCTTGTTATATTTACTCTGTGAATCTTGTGTTCTCGTGGTTTCCTGTAGACAGTCTTAAATTTGCATATTAAAAGCCCCACCCTAGCCAAGGCCAGTGAGTTTTCCTCAAGCAGCTCGTGTTTTAGGGGATCCCCGAGGACTGCTTTGGTTGACCAGTTCACAAAGGGATAGCAGTGAAACCTCAAGATTTTTTTAATCTTTTCTGCATGAGGAAAAAATTATGAAGTGGGAGTGATGCTCTTTTCAGAGTAGGAGAAGAACATATGGAGAGACTGTCTAAAGCGGCTTTTGATTCAAGACAGTGAGAATAATCAGGCCTCCATTTTTAGCTGTGTCAGTTGCAAATTTGCACATTTCCTAAGAAATAGTAGCAGATATATTGTGGATGACCTGTTTTTGCAGTTAATAACATACCTGGGTTTTTAGAAGAGAATACAGTAGAATTCAGAGTTTGTCATGGTTGTGGTGAACCATACAGGCACAGGCTATGATACAGGTGTACTCGAGTCCCATCCTTGTATCTCAATCATTTTTTCTGCTTCTTCCTTCTCTTAAAGAGTTGACTTCAGGTAGAAGTTGTTCATTCATGCGTTTCTCTCTTGTGTGACCTCAGGACAGCCACAGTGGCTGAAAAAAGCGTGTGTGTGTGGGTTTATTCAATGTGTATGTTTGCTACATGTAGAACATTCATGTAACATGGAGCTATGTTTTTCCCCAGCCCAACGTGCCGTGCACAGATAATGTAGCCTTTGACATGGAGAGGCTCACGCGGGGGCAGCCGGCGAGCAGGCGCTCGGCGCTCGGTGACTTTGGCACCGACAGCTCCCTCAGCCTGGAGCCCCTGCGCACCTCGGGCATGTCCCAGCTGCCACAGGACGGGGAGCTGACACCAAGGTCAGGAGAGATCAACATTGCAGTGACAAGTAAGTGTCCTTTGGCTCCCAGTACCATCCTACGGCTTCCGTGGTGTGTGTGTGTGTGTGTCCCTCTGTGCTGCAGGGCCCTGGTGATGGATGTCCCTGCAGGGACAAAGGTGACCTCAGTGTCTCTGCAAGAGGCATATGCTCGTTATTGGAACCAATAGCTTTAGGTATGACAGTGCCAACACTTCCATTATTAATGGTATATCCATTTAGATCCGCATGCAAAGAACCCTGGATGAACTAAAATGGCACCAAAATAACCTTCGTGAATTCGATAACCAGCACGAGAAGCTGGATTCCCAAAATGGTTATTTATCCCTTCAGAATACTTTACATACAATAATTTGTACAAATATATATATTTTAGCTGATTGCTATTTCTGCAGACATTTTTTCCCCTGAGAACATTGCTACTGGAATTCTGACGTCACTTAGCAGGTGTTTTTTCTTATAAAATTTGTGAATTAAAGAAGCATTTGATGTACCAACATTTGAGTATTGTCCAAGTGTTTATAACATCAGAAAATTGTTCCTGGACTGCTTGGAAGCTCTTATCCATAAAAGCAGCATGGAAAATTTCCACTTACTGGAATTTACTTAGAGTTTTAATGTACAATAGCACTG
The DNA here is from genome assembly GCA_013399225.1 of Rhipidura dahli. NCBI lineage: Eukaryota > Metazoa > Chordata > Aves > Passeriformes > Rhipiduridae > Rhipidura > Rhipidura dahli. The sequence goes on from VXAC01008557.1 coordinate 518,296, forward strand.
TAATGAATACAGAACTATTGCATCAGTTTTCCATATGCTGTACAGTCTCAACTTGATGCATGGATGGTTGTTTTTCTGGCTCACTTGCAAAAAACAGAATCCACGTAGTAGAACAGTCTAATTTTCTCCTTGTATTTTGCTTATGTACATATGTGATCTAGATTTTGAACTTAGTGACACTGGTTGCCACTGATACATCTTTACAAGGCAGTGAAACCAATGCAGTTCATTAGAGTGTTTCTTTAGATGCGGTAGCAAAGTCAGTGTCTCATGTAAAAAAAAACCTCACCTTGTGGAAAACATAATCTATATCTAGAAATGTCCTGATCTGAGATGGAAAAATCCACCTATAAAATCTGGATTCTCCACAAAGCCAGTAAGTCACTTTGCCATCCAACCTCTGGTTCACCTTGCACTCAGTTTTGTGGAACAAGAACAGATCCGTTGCTGTGCTTCTTCCTTGTCATGGGTGGGAAAACTGTAGTTTTCTCTTTTTACTAATTGCCTTTTCAGAAGGTGTTCTTACTGTCTATTCCCAGCTGTAGTGCTGCTTGTGCACAGATGGGATGTCAGGGTAAAACAAGAAATAACCACCAACCATCCATTCTGATAATGTTTATAAAGTAAAGCTTTAGAAATGGCTTTTGAAATGTTTTTATTTTATGGATGACACATGCATTCTTTGATGCATGAGAGTTAAACCAAAAGCTGTATTCAACAACAGTGTTTGTATTCTGAACTGTTACTGTATGCCATGTTGATCCTGGGGGTAATTTTGAATAGTGAAGATTCTTTAACAGACTTCTTTATACTACTTTTTATTTTTTAATATGTGCGTGCCTACTCTAGTGTTGAAATTATTTTTCTGCGGGTATATCTGTCTACTAAGTAGAAAACTCTAGTTATGTTTTACTGTTGAGCAATCTATCCTGATTTTTGTTGGGTTTTAAGTGACACTATAACATAAATTCAGGAGGGAGGGGGCGAAGACACAGCTGAAGTGTGACAGAACTTTGGGTGTGCTTATGTGAAAGAGTTGCATCTCACCAAACCTAACCCAACCTGACAGTCATCTTTCTGACTTGGGGGTGGACGGAGTTTTCATTACATTTTCCCTTGATCCTGCATTTCACTTTACATTGTTAAGTAACTTTTCTTTATCACTAACCCTTGGGCTCAGCCAGGAAATACTGTTGTGCCATGCTTTTTTCCGCACCTCTCTCCACTTCTTCTTTGCTAGCCTTCTCCCGTCAGTAACTCTGTGGCTTAACCTCCTTCTGCTTCACCTCCTGGGCCCAGTCATGGCTTAGAAGCCTCTTGCCTTCCGCCAGTGGTGTTTGAGGGAAATATTGGCATCGCTTTCTCCCACGAGTGATTTCCTCCCTTTCCTTTGTCAACAGAAGAATGGTTTATTATTGCCAGTTTTGGCCTCCTCAGTGCCCTTACACTCTGCTACATGATCATCAAAGCCACAGCTAGCTTGAATGCTAATGAGTAAGTAAATATTCAGATGTTTCTGTGCGTTTCTGGTGGGTGTGTGTCATGGACAACATTGGGAATAAATACCAAGAGAAGGGGGAATATGCAGTTTTCAAGGAATCAAATTTCCTGCTTTTCTCAAATGTGAGTGTCTGTTAACAGCAGGTTTCAGGGTAAAGTCCCTCTTAATTTATATTTAGGTGGCTTGTCTGAGGAAATCTCTTCGCTAAGCGGAGATGTGAAAAGGGGAAAACAGAGAATTTATGTTCAGTTTTTGATCACTGGTCTAGGTAAACATTAGATTTCTGCCATTAAATTCCCATGTTCAAAATTCACCTGCCAGAGCTAAAACTTACTACCAGCAGTTATCTTTGACAGTTTTCACCTCAGTTTTATAGTCAAATTTCATATTAAACAAAAATAATTCTGTACATTCTAGGAAGTTGTCACAGTTTCAGCTAAAGGGAAAAAAAGGATGTTTAAATAGAAAACTAACTTTTTCCTCTTAGGTGAGGGAGAGATGAAAGTAGTGAATGCAGTACTGTTTCTCCTCTCTTAAATTAAGGGAGGCTTGCTTCCATGCTTTCTTAACCTATATAGAAACCCCCAGCCTCCCTTCATACAGGCTAGACAAGAAATCACCCTGGCAGGTGACTTTCAGTCTTTTTTTAAAATGCTGTGTATGGGCAAGTATAAATCTGTTCTGCAGATCTATTAACTAGGTACATCTAGCTATTTTCATGTAGGTGTACAGAATATCTGGGCTCAGGATAGATGTTTAATCATAATTTAATTATTTATTTGGGAAGGCAAAGTGTCAACATCATGTTTCTTTGTCCCTAAACATCTTGACACAGCTGAGTTTCCATTAAAGTGCTGATCTCTGTACCAGAAGTGGGTGAGATCCAAAGGAATGCAGCCTGGAAATGCAGCTTTATAAACATTTTCTCTGTTTGTTTTTTATTTTTTCTTTGAGATAAGAGAAAGAAGGGGCTTCAATTTTTTTTTTCACTTTTACTGCTATTTGGAAAATATAAGGTGTCCTCAGTAAGATGGAAACGTGTAATAGTCTCCAGTGTAAAATTTTAGACAATCTCAAGCTAATCATCTTCAGGAGGGTCCATAATACTGGTCATCAGGGATTTTTCATTACCACTAATTTGCAAATCTTCCTCCTCTTTTCATATGCTGATTCCAAAAGGGCTGAAGAAAACTTTTAGAACTTCAAATCGCCCTATTGAGTCTACTGATTGTTATTTTTTTTCCATTTGTCAAAATCTTGAACTTGCAGCCACCAACCAGCAACTTGGCAACATAACTGCAGCTGAACATAGTTCATGTGCCTGTAAAAGCAGCTTGGGAAGGCATGGGGCAAGATGAGCTGCAGAACAGGAATGTCTGCATTGCTGGGCACTTGCTCATCATGGAGAAGGAGGAGGAGCTGTAGCCCATGAAGTCTCATCCAGATGTGGGCACTGATAGCAGCTGCATTTCTGCCTTGCCTTGCAACTCTTTGTTGCTCCTTGGGATCTGGGGCTGTTTTCACTGCAAGGACAAGCTTGCACATTGGCAGGGACTTTGGGCCTCCAGCAAAGTGTTTTCACAGTGATGTTCCCTCAGTACAAACAAAGGGTCTGCTGATACAAGGAAAGCTGCTTTTCTGAGTGATAGGAATTGAAATGCAAGCACATTGAGTGTGTACTTGAGACAGACTTGAGAAAACTCACAACCACAGAAACCAGACTTCAAAAATCACTTATTTGGGTAACTGAGGTTCCTGTCTATGGCCTTCAACCTCAGCAGCTCTTCATCTGAATCCTCTGGGATCTGAGCAGCCTCTACAAGTGCTGCTGGGTTCAACTACTCATTTTAGACAGTTTAAAATGACACTAATGCTGAGATTTATTGTGTCACTGATACCTTCCCAGTGCCAGACAAAGAATTTGCTGTGCTGAATATCACGCCAGATATGTGGCAGCTCCTTCTCATTGCTTTTTCTACTAAACAGTATACCTGCCTTTTATGTTGCTCTCCATGTAAAAAGCAATGCTGGCATACCCTGCCTTTCTTATGATAGTATTTCAAGAGGAATCTGAGGGGTTTTTCTTATTAAAAAACAACTGTAGCAAGAATGAGGCCATGTAATATGCTGATGCAAGTAAAAGGCTTGAAATTCTGCTTTAAAACTCACCTAAAACCATATCCTATACCCTTTTTTTGCTAGGTCCTTCCCACAGCTTAATCATACTTATTTAGAGCAATAGTTCTGGAGTTGTGAGTATATACATATTTAGCTGTGTATCTGTGTGTTTGTGTGTATAAATACACACACATGCATTTTTAAATAGTTGTTTTTAAATGCCGTCCAAGTGATAAGAAAATAAAATAAGAAACCAGCTGCTTTCTCTTGGTCTCAAAATAACCTTGCAGTACTAGTATTAAAAGTTTTTTAATAAAGTTATTAGGCAGTGTTTGAAAGGAACAGAAGCAGTACATTTCGCTTGCTTCCTAGGGAACAGTCAGAAATTACTGTGTAAGTGTGGGTTTAAGCCCAAAAAGCCCAAATGTTGGATTGCACCACTTGCAGAAAGTTTTCAGTAGCAGATGGAGTGTCCTCAAGAGCTTAGAAGTGCTCAGACCTCTGGCTGTCCTGTAGGAATGATGTGACAAATACAGATGTCTCTTAATGCTCTGGCTTTGTATAATTAGATATTTTTCACTAGCTTACTTTTACAGGATTTTTTTTTTTTAAGTATTGGCAGTATTAACTTTAACATAAATATTTTGTTCCTTTTTTTCTGCCCTGCAGAGCAGAATGCTATTGAAGAAACGCTTTCCAGCCGATTGCCTTGGAGAGAGACACCTATTTTTATGCATCATTTATCGATCATGCAGCACAAGCATTTAGTACATTCTATTTTTTCATAAAATTTGCTGATGCCAAAGCTTTGTATTATAAAAAAAGTGAGAAATAAAAAAACTTTAATTATGAAATCTTACTCTGTGAGAATTTCATTTTTCTTGGGCTTTCTGTGTTAGTACTCAAGTCTGCGAGCATTTTGTAAATTTTAGAAGGTGCTTTATTTCCTTTGAACGATTCCATCTTTGCAGGTCTCTATTATTCTGCATTCATTTGGGACAGAAGTAGTGTAGTAAGTAGTGGAAATCTCATAGAGTGTCATTGTTATGATGCCACTCAAGTGACTTAACTGCCACTGAAGTAACAAACAAGTGTTGTAGCAATCATTCCACACCAACTTGTTAGGGAAAAAAGCTGGGTCAAGCTGTCAATCCTGCTATAATGGACTTACCTCGACTCCAGCTGGGAATTAATTTGAAATAAAAAAACATTTTCTCAGTTTCTCTTCCTGTAACACTCCCAGTCGCCCTGGGAGCACTGCAGTATGACTTTTGCCTTGAGGCTAGGCATTGCTGGAGATTTGCAGTGCTGTTGTCTCAAAACACGAATCATAAACCTTTTCTGTCTTTTACTTTCACCCCACCCTCCTCAAGTGAAGCTGCTCTAAACCTCTTCTTCCTTCCTAATAACAAGTGAAAACGCAGTGTTTCCCCCACTGCCATGCGTGAAGCCTCCTTTTGTATCAGTGGTGGGGGTTAGTTTTGGTTCAAATTCAGATCATGGAAGATTGATAACACTCCTTAATGTAGAAATTCTATGCAAGCATGTCCCTTCTTGCCACAGCTTCTGTACTGGCAAGGAGGCAGAAGGAAAACATCTCCCCTCGCTGTCCTCACTCCGGCTGCTTCACACAAGTTATGCAAGCCCTGTGTGAGTAATTTCACAACAGTCAGTTAAAACACGCGGGTCTGAGTCGCAGCCAAGTGCTAATGCTTGACTTCATGAGATGGGTAAATGAAGGTACGAGTTGGGAAGGAAAAAAGGAATTGACAGAAGTTAAGAACTATTCTGCGTTTGGTTGTTTTTGTTGTTCTCGGATCAAGACGTAGAAACTGAATGCTTTCTAATTTAATTAAATGAACAGAGAGAAGCAATTTTGCTGTAAGATTTAATTTTTTTATGTACTGGGAACTAGAGGATTTAATTTAATTTTATTTTTATGTATAGGCACTTTTAGAATTTAGGAACACAGCCAGATACTACATTAAAATAGTTTCTTAATTCTTATTTGTCCATCAGGCTTCAGCTGAGATGGCAGCTTTTATAATAAGCGGTGAAGAATGTGATAGCTTCAGTGCATTTAATAGAATTCTTCTTCAATGTGTCCTTGTGAAATTCTGAAAGAAATACGAAAACAAATCAATAGAGCAGTAAGTGCATTTTGAAAGACTGGAAAACCCCATTGGACTTACTCATGAGAAGAAATAAAACCTCAAACATTCTGTGTCTGAGGGCTGTGTGCTTGTAACGTACAGCATGTGTCATCTGAGTGTTGTTGCCAAAAATGGAGGAATGTGGTTAGGAGATGATTTAGGGAACAAGCCATGATACATGTTTTTTCACTCATCTCTCAACAGCAGTAGTAAAACTGCTAAGTTTGTGCTTGTCTCCTGAAACAAAATTCCTTAAGTGCTATTTAATGCTGTTTCACAGGGACAGTATCAGCAGTGCAGTGACCCAGATGCAAAAGGCGCCATAATAGTTCCGGTTTTTGTTTCTTCTTCAGAACAGCAGCAGAAGGAGAAGTTGAGTGATATTTGGAACAAAAGGGTTGTCAGGACTTTTTAGTGCATTTCCCTCCATGGAGGATTTAAATAACTCAGCATCATCTTTTCTAGTTTTTCTTTTGAGCCTCTAACAACTGTCTCAGCAAAATGTTAATAATGATACAACTTTTGATAGGTTACTTAGAGCTCAAGCAATCAGTGCATGTTTATCTGTTAATGAAATAAATATGTTCAAAGATGGGCTCTGTATCATCACAGAAACTCTTTTTTTTTTTTACTCTGGATAGACAGAAGAAGGAAATCCCCGAAGTTTTTCATAGAATCATAGAATCACTTAGACTGGAAAAGCCCTCTAAGATCATCAAGTCCAACCATTAATCCAGCACTGCCAAGCCCACCACTAAACCATGTCCCCAGATACCACATCTGTATCTTTTAAATACCTTGATCCAGCCTATCCAGATCTCTGTGGAGCCTTCCTGCCCTACAGAAGATCAACCCAGCTTGGTTTTGGCTGCAAACTGACTGAGGGTGCACTCAATCCCCTCATCCAGATCATTGATAAAGACATTAAACAGGGCTGGCCCCAGAACTGAGCCCTGTGGATGTGACTCCATTCCCCATTGCTCTCTGGGCTGAGCCATCCAGCCAGTTCTTAACCCATGTACAGTGCATCTGTCCCAGCCATGGGCAGCCACTTTCCAAGAGAATGCTGTGGGACATGGTGTCAAATTCTACCAAAGTACAGGCAGACACATCCACAGCCTTTCCTTCATCCACTGAGTGGCTCACCTTGTCACAGAAGACCAGGCTGGTCCAGCAGGACCTGCCTTTCCTAAACCCATGCTGCCTGGGTCTGACCCCCTGCTTGTCCTGGATGGGCCATGTGATGGCACTAGGATGGTCTGTTCCATGGCCTTCCCTGGCATTGAGGTCAGGCTGACAGGCCTACAGTTGCCCAGACCCCCCTTTTTTACCCTTCTTGTAGCTGGGTGTCACATTTGCTGACCTCCAGCCTGCTGGGACCGCCCCAAGTAGGTGGGACTGCTGGTAAATCATGGGAGGTGGCTCTGTGAGCACCACAGGGCTCCCCCAATGTGTCTCCTTCCTTGCCTGTCCCCTCTGAAGAGATTTCAGCCATCTGTTGCAGCATTCCACTTGTGCCAGTCATGCCACCATGTCTCCACGATGGCAACCATGTCATAGTCTTCCTGCTAAGCTGGCTTTGAGGAAAGGGCGCTTTCTGAAATAGTTCCACTCCGTTGTTTCTTAACTGAGATGGTGCCTGAAACAGACTGAGGTAGGGAGTGCGCTGATCAGATTTCAACCATAAGATGTCTTTGTGCCTGAGGAGCTGTGGAAGGGACTGCAGCTTGTGGCAGAAGATGGCCCTGATTGGTGACTAAGGGCATTAAAATACTTTCAGATGGAAAGGGAACACCAGGTGATGCTTAATCTTGGTGCACCTGCAGTGCTGTGTCTTCGGTTTTTGGCCTTGGTGTTGTGCTTGCTTTGGTGGCATCCTATGGTAGGTATAAAGATCAATTCCGGGGTAGTATGTTTATTTTCAGACTCAATGCAAGTTATTTGAAAAGTTCTTTTAAGGCATATAATGAAGAATAGTGGCAGAGAGCACTGAAGAATTCATTTTCATGTATTAAAACTGCATGCAGCCTTCCCATTTGTTTTCTGTACCTAAGGGTTACAGAAAACAAACCTTGGTCTTTCTTGGTAAGTGCAACATAGGAAGAACAGATTCATAAGCTGAATTTGGAACTGCGGATGTTTGTACTTGTCCTTAAAATACATTTATTCAGTAAATTTATCAGCTGGACCAACGCCACATTTTTAAACAAACAGTAGCAATTTTCTGCATTAAGAGGAGCGTGGCTGGGTCACTGCGCCCTGCTGAGTCTGCTGCTCCAGCCTTAAACTGTGGGCAATGCTCCTGACCTGGTTAATGGAGCACCTGAAGATTGAGTGGTGGAAAACACTGAGCAGCAGCTGGATTCTCAGGTCTGGGCTGGCTGCTCTGGATGGGAGAGGAGACACTTAAGAGAAGGAGGAACGATGGGTCTCAAAAGTGGTATGGAAGCCAAGGGATGTCTATCTGTATGGAAACATTCAGCCTCCCTGCCAGTGAAGCTTTCTTTTGCCAAGAAGGACAAAAACATCACAGTAAAGAATTTCAGAGATGTTGGATATACACTGCCTATTTCCAGATTAATATAAAATACTTGTTGTCAGATGACCTGTCTGCCTGTTGATTAAATCTCTCCCTCAAACCCGCTAGAGTGGAAGTCTGGATGCGCACAGAGGAAATGACAGCCTGGGCTGTCTGCTTCCTAATCCCGTGTTTGATTTCTGTGTAATAAAAACAAGAGCAGCCTCAAGCTGTTAGAATCCCTTTGGTTTGTTTGAGCATTGCTTGTGCGTTACATTGCAGCAGGTGGAGGAAGGGGAGATGAAATATCCAATATTCACGGCTTATTTCAACTGCAAAATGAGACTCACTCATCAAAAAGTAAATGATCCCTGAAATCAGTTTTACCTGGTATAATTTCAAAGCAGGTTCAGGAGTTTTTTTCATTGAACCATAGAATCATTAAGGCTGGAAAAGACCTCTGAGGTCATCAAGTCCAGCTGATGGAGACAGACAATAATCACCTGGAAGTCACAGTTCCAGCTTTATGTTTTCTTAAACACGCCACCTTTATTTATTTATTTATTTATTTATTTATTTATTTATTTTCTTTTATCTTAAGCATTGCCCAGTTTTAGAAACCTGTAAATTTGGGGAACAGTTCAGATCCAGAAAATGGGCATTTATCATTCCCCACTGACTGCTTCTGTGAAGTATATTCCAAGACAGCCCACTTGGTCCAAGTACCTGGATATATGTTCCTGGCAGAGTGAACAATTTACTCCTGTGCAATGCAACTACTAATTCCACTCTTGTTTCATTTAACTACGAGATCAAAAATTAATTTGCTTATGAGAACTTCCCATTCTCACTGCAAATGGTGGAGTAAGTGTGTGCATTGACTTTTGCTTGTAAAAAAGCAGTAGATCCATTGCCCAGCTCCAGTTTCCTGCTGTTCTTAGCAAGGATTTGACCTGGGCACACAAAGTCTGTGTCTTGTGGGTGATTGGGGAAGGAGAAAAGGTGTTTTGGGCAGTAGCAGCTGAATTCTCCTTTTCTTATGTCTTCTGTAAGGTCTTTATTTCAGGAAGAGGTAGGCCGGGCTCAAAATTTGGCAAAGAAAGGGGGATTTAAACAGCTAAAATTTGCCAGAGGTGAAACTACAATTTGCTAATCACCTTGCTTCACTGATGCCTGAAACTGGAGGCACCTTAGTCTGTTGAATGCCTTCTTGATGAACTTGGAAGCTTTTCAGTTGCCTCCAGTTTGGCTCATGTAGCTGCCTGATGTATTGTAATCTAAGCAGCCTTGCTCCCAGCTAATACCCCCTGGGATGGAGAAACCAGGTAATGAAGTGTTTTGGCCAAGAGCCTGATCTGATGATAGATGTTTTCAGAGAGAATCGTTTGTACAGCAGGAGGGCTGGGCTCCTTGCAAAAACACATCTGTGGACTCAGAGAGCCACAGGAATGCCAGACCACTGAGGGAAAAAAATAACTTCCCCTCCCCACTTTATCAACAGCCCTGTGGTGCTTGTTTCAGGTACTGCCAGTGTTGGAAAAGAGGGTTGGGTCTCCTTTGGTTATATGTAAGGAAATCCATAGGTGGCTGTTTCTAGAAGGTGACTCGTGGATGGAGTTTTCTGAGCTCTGGAGGAGGCCAGGCTTCCAGCAGCATCAGTGGGGTGATCCTTGGGGATCCCCTCGCTCTGCCTGCTCCTTTTGACCTGGAGCTGAAGCACTTCGGGCTGGTGCAGGGCACAGCACTTGGGCACTGACCAGAGGTTTCTGGGTCTTCTGAGGAAGCACATTCCTGCTTTACAAGGCTGTAAACCAACAGCCAGCACCAAGTGCAAATCTCTGGCCTGCCCCAGCCTTGCTCAGACTTGAGCTGTTTTATCTGAAAGAGCCATTTGAGGTGGGACTGTTCATGCATATGGAAAGCAGTTGCTTTAAACTGGCAGGGGAGCACACGAACAGAGGTAAAATGTTTCATATGGTTGTTACTGGTTCATGCTAAAGGGTGGCTGTTTTTTCCATGTGTACTGTGTTTGCATCCTGCAGACAGGTATGGGGATGCTTTACTCAGTTCTTCCATTGTTCATGTGTGTTGCTAATGTGGTTTTGTTCCACCTCTTGCAGGCAGTCACTTCTTCCATCGTAACTCTCTGTCCCCTCGAAGCCTGGTCTACGAGAGCGAGTTCTCAACCATCGAGCCTGCCTTGGACATGTACGACGAGAACAAAACCTGAAAGGAATCCATGCTCCTTCCTGGCCCTTTTTCCGTTTTTTTCATTTCTCATTCCTATTGTTGTGTACTCTTTCCATGGATCTCCTTTGTCTGAAGAAGAGCTGCTTTTTCCAGAACACAAACCCGCCTTCTCAATTGCACAGATGAAGACCAGCTGTGGTGGATTCTGAGGGTGGCATCTTTGAGCTGACAAAGATTTGTGTGCAAGCAAGGTTGTCTGATGGAAATTGCTGAGTAACAGCATGGGGAGCTGTGTCGGCCCAGCCGCGGCGATGCAGGAGAGGTTTTACGGTGGCCCTAAGAGTTTGTGCTGAACTGCAAATGCATCTCTTACACAGGTGTCTGCTGTTTCCAATTTTTTAATTGTCCAGATGGTTGGGCAATGTCAGAAAGGGAACTGGTTGTAGAGGAGATGGCCAGTGACTGGTAAAAGCACTCGTGTATCTTGGTCAATCCATAACTTTACTGTGAAATAGCCCCTTCTGAGAGGGACCTTTATAAGTGCATTGAGTTTCCTACAACCCACTTAACCCTGGACAGTGGCGAGCCAGTCTGATGTTCAAGCTGCAGAGAGGACCTGCCTTTGCAGAAGGATTTCCAGGAACTTGATGCCTGTTTTTTCTCCCATTTGATTGAAGCAGGAGAGGAATGGTATACACAGAATATACTTTTGGTCCTTCTGTGTGCTGAAGTCACGTGAGTCTCTTTCTGTAGAGAGGACGTTCACAGAACCAGCACTTGATCTACCTGAAAACCATTAGACTTTTTGAAATATGCAGGAATCGAATTAGCTTTCTTTCTCACGTAACTTTTTTTTTTGGGGGGGTGGGGGGTAAAAAAATCCACCAAATTTTTCACCGAGGTTTTTTAAAAGCCAGCATGTTGGCATTACACAGAGAAGAAAAGAAGTAAGCTTCTTATCCCACTCTCCTGTTGAGATCTGCAAGAGTTATTTAACAAATACGTTTTCTGAGCTGTGCCCTTTCCCACTGACATCAACAAAGGGAATGCAGAAAGCAGGAGAATAAAGGAGAGCAGCTACTGCTTTGACACACTGCAGGAAAAATCAATTTTTACTGGCATGTGACAAAAGCGGTGGGGAAATGGATATGGTTTGCAAGGTTCTGAGAGAACAATGCAGAAATGGAGAGCAAGAGAGGAACCTCTGGAGCTAAGTCATCCACAGCATTCCTCAAATGAGCCGACGTGGAGGAGCGAGCACTTCTGCTCCACCATTTCCTACCGAACAATGCATAGCTGTTAATGAATGTCTGGATTTTTGTCCATTGCAGTCTAAGTTACTGTAGGTGTAGAAACTCATTTGTGTCCTTGTAATGTGAAACACAGTTTCACCCTCTATATAGGAATCTTGAGAAATCAGTTAAGCCAAAAAGAAAGGTAAGACTTATCCTGCCATGCTTTAATTTCACCTGCTTTTGCTACAAGCAGGGGAATTTCCCCTCCTTTATAATGTTTTTAATTGTATAGCAGTCTGCTTAACATATATCCTTTTCTGAAGTGTGGTTCACCTGTGTCTTTAACATGAATGTTCAAGAGAAAAAGAAAAACCCAGCTCTGTAAAATGAGGAAATGAGCCTCTTTGCCGAGCATGCTTTGACTTTTGTTGCTGTGCGTCAGCTTTATTTAATCTGATAATTCAAGAGTGGGTGGCGTGAAGTATAGGGAGGTTTTTCTCATAATACCCACATTGATATTTACCGAATGCACTTTTATTGCCATTCAGCTCACTCTGGAAATGCGCTGAAGCCCCAAGCTTTTTCAAAGAGCACAATTTTGACACCCGCTGTCTCCTACAGAGCAGGAATGAAGGTCCCAGGAAGTGTCACAGTGCCTGGGGCAGCAGCGGTCGCGGTCAGCATCCCCGCTCCGCTGTGCGAGCCGGGCGGCCGCAGCTCCGGGCGCGGCCGGCGAGCCCTGCACAGCTCTGCATCCCGGCCTGGCTGAGCTGCACCCGGGCCCGGCCGGAGCTCCCCAAGCCAGCTCTGCCTGAGCTGAACCCGGACGGGACTCGGGGGCGGCAGGAGGGCTGGTTGAGCAGCCCCTGTTTTCGTATTTACATCGGCGAGATCACAGCGGGGACTCGTGGGAGCGGCGCCCTGGGAACGCAAACGCCCGAGAGGAAAATCACCGTCTCTCAAGGATGTCATGGGGCTTGTTTTTGTCTGTGGAGGGCAGTCAGGTTACGATAAACCCAGATAGCTGGGTGTTCCTGGTGAAATGTAAACATGTCTTGGTGTCTCTGACCAGCACAGAGCTGCTCCGGTGGGGTTTTGGGTAGGACAGGCTCTTGTAGCACTGCGTGGGCTGCTGGAGCTCCAAGCAAACCCTTCCTGTGGGGCTGCCCCATCCCGACACCCGGCTTTCCCCTAAGATTTCCCCTAAGGCCACCGGCAATGTCACTGGGGCACAGCTTCAGCACAAAACCAAACCTGATGATTTCTCAGCTCCAGCTGAGCCAGTTTGCATGAGCTGTGTGCCAGACTATCCAGAAAAGCTAGAACAGGCATGGAAATTAAATATAAAAACTAGAAAGCACAAAGCCCTCAAAGACAAAATAATAAATAATGTCATTTGTATTTTGCTAAATCTTATTTCTAAATGAACATCTTGGTTTTAAGCAGGAGGAGGAGCACGTTTGCCTCAGTGTAGATCAGGGTCTGGCTTAGTGATGTAAAAATGGATTTATGCTGTAGCAGCTTGGATAGGGGAGCTGACATTTATAATTGACATCCTGGATTTGGTAAATCTTGCAACAGTGAAAAAATTAAAAGCTTGTTCAAGCAGTCGGTCCCTGTGTGTGTGCCAGGACATGCTGGAGCAGGCCTTCCCCCACTTAGTCATATTTAGGAGAAGAGGGGAAGAGGCACCTCAGCAACATGGGTGATTTCTTCTGGGCTGTGCTGGTAAGTTTGAGGTTTTCCTTTTAATATTAATCAGTATATAAAAAAAGCTTGATGAGCATCGTTGTTCTTGTTCTGCTGCAGTGGTGCTGTGTGTGGTTGAGTCATTTCACAGAAGTAAAATATATGGCAACCTACCAAGGACTGTAAGTGCCAGTAACTTGGAAAATCATTTTTAAGGTTAAAAAAAAGGTGCTTTTTAACAGGAAAACATTGAGTTTATGACTTCTACATAGAGAAAAAGCTTTTATCTCCAAGCGTTTTGCTGAACTATTTAAACCCCAACACTTCATCTTCCCTTTCCCTGCTTCCTCTTCTATGAAAGTTTTGCATGTTCCCATTAGACATTTGTAAAATCAAGGTTTGCTTGTGTTCTTAGAGGATAATTGCCAGTAAAAAAACAGACCGTAAGTGTGCTTTTTACTTATAATGCACAACATTAAATATTAAATTTGAAGCATGTGAAAATTTACCTAACGACCCTCACAACTGCTCCCTCCAGTGAGCTCATGTGGTGTAATCTGCATTGTCCCTTTGCTCTAGGATGCTTGCCCTGGCACCTGAGGATGCTCTAGGAATAGCCAGGTATCCTACATTAGCCAAAGAAAGACCAAAAATAGTTTAATAAACACGTCTAGGACTATGTTATGAGACATTTACACATCTGTTTTCTTTAAACACATTCATGTAAAGCAGTGCAAAGGCTTGGGAGAGCCAGGAACTTTTTACCAGCTACTGGAAAGCAGAGGGAATTTTGCAGGAAACATGGGTCACGCCGAGGCTCCAGGACTTGTTCAGGCCAATTTAGCTTTGAGATAGTGCCACAGTCAGGTCATGAGCTGAAGGATGAAGGCACCAGGGTTGAGCTGAAGTTCAGGCAGCTCTGCAGCCTGACTACTGGCGAGTGAGTTGACTTAATTATTAAAATTATTTGTTATTTTGCTTAGCTAATAGTAATTTGTTTTTACAGCATAGAAAGTAGCACAGCAGCTCACAAGCCAAGGCACAGTGGGACAAAGGCAAGAGCCACGGGGCTGCTGCCAGCCCTCCAGGGTGGGGAGAGAAGGACAGGAGAGCTCAGGGCAGAGACCTTAGGAAACATCTTCAATTTCCCAAGTAAAGCTTTTGCTCCTTTTTCCCCCCTGTGTTACCCAGCCATACTTGACCTAATTTCCCAGCCTGAGCGGTGCAGGAGAGTGTGTGATGTGCCATGACAGCTTGCATATGTGTTGTTATATTTAAAGATATCTTCATTTTTTCCTTTCCCTGCTAGACTTGCTGCACTGCGGGGCAGCCTCAGCTCTGGCACACTTGGTGGAAACTGGTGAGCAGGGGAGGGAGTGAGAGTGGCAAAGATGCTCCAGCTAAACAGATTGGGGGGAAATCAGGGGAGAGGTAGACAGTATTTCATTGTGTTGGTGCTCATTTCTGCTTTTTTCCCGTGTCTTTGAAATAATTAAGGGAAAAAGCTGTACTCCCTACCCCTTCCTTGTGAGATGCAGTGACACAGGCAGGGCTCCAGATGGGATTTTGCTCCTGATCTAGGGCCATAATGCTCTGTAAGCCCCAGGCAGCTGATGTCCTGAGATTTTGACCAAAAACCCAAACTTCACAAGGGCGTGTCAGGTTTACCTGGTGCTTGCGAGGTGCTTTGGGGGGATGAAATCTGCTCACAGGGCCTTTGCAAAATACCACTAACTGATACCTTGTTATCTGTCAGTTGATTGATCCTTTCATTAACCTAGTCTTTCTAAAAGCCTGCAACATTCCCAGACACTCAATTCTTCTAATTAATCTCTACCTTTCCACTCTATCAATTACTACTCGCTTCCTCCTCCTCTGAAGAGCTGGGTGAAGGTCCCTGTTGTGCAGGCACTGCTGTCCTCCTGTTTTCCAGCATCTTCTCCATCACTGTGCCATCACCTCACTGTGCCATCACCATCCCAGCCGGCCCCTCCAAGGGGATGCATCCCTCCAAACCAGAGTCACTGTCTGGGGGAGCACAGAGGTTCCTGGTGGGCTGTGCTCAGCCACAGCAGGGTGTGTGGGACATGGGCTGTTGTTGTGGGATGCTCGTTCTCTGGATGCCTGAATGGAGCATCCTTTTGCTTTTCTGCCCATTAGCCTCATGACGATGCCCACATGAACAGAAATGGATGTGTAGGTTGTGCAATAACATCTGAATATTTTGTCTTTCTTGTGGCAATAATGTCCAGGGTCTCTGGGCTTGGGGGCCCTGTGGTATAAAGTTTTGCCCAAAAATAGTCCCTTTCCTAATGAGTTAATAATTAAGTATTAATATTCCTACAAAGTAAGAACTACATAGTGTTTTATTGAAAGTTGAAGCTACTTAGAGTGATTTCAGTGCAAGGCTGAGGTGTAACATCAGTTAGTGCCATACAGTTAGGACTGGGGGTTTGCAGCCCAGAAATCAGATGGGCATGTATGTGAAGGCTCCCTCACTCCTGCTGGGCTATTCCTTTCTCCATTTGTATGCACAGGCTCCTCAGGAGCCAGGAGCTTTTATTCTTTTCCCTGAGCTCAGCTGTGTGCATTTATGTGCCGTTTGCCTTTTTTTTTTTTTTTTTCCTGCTTCCCACATACTTTGGGGCTGGCCTTTGCCTGGCTCTGACTTGATCTTTAGCTGCCCAAACCCCTCAGGGGGACAAGAGCCATTAATTCCCAGCAGAGCAGCTCTGCTGGGCTGTGTTACAGCATGGATCATCAGATTTGCTGTGGATCCCCCGTGCCTGTGTCTGTAACACCCTCAGACTGTCTCGGGCAGTAAGAGCTGTAGCTCCCTGCAGCCTTCCCACAAACTTGGGCTGTACTGGGAGGGAGAATCATACAGAAAACAGCTCAGCAACCCTCCCATGCTCCAGCACAGGAAAGTCCAGGCTTGAAGATAAACTTGTTCTTTGCTGCTGTGAAGCCAGGAATGTTTAACAGAGGGTTTGGGGCTGTTAAAGCAAAGCTCCTGGCACAGGTTCGTGAGGTCCCAGCAAGGCAGCGCCCCAGCCTGTCGCTTTCTGCTTGTGCTGGATGGTGCTGCGTTAACGAGGGGCCTTCCCTGTGCCACCACATCAGCAGGCAGACTTTTCCCACCCTGTATGTCTAGGCTTAACTCCCAGCACTGGTAAGGTCTCTCACACCACTCCTATAAATGGGGAATAAGCTTTTGGAGCAAAAGGAGTGATAGCATCGCTCTTCTGCTTGTCCCATCAGCCCTGCTGCAGTTTGCAAGTAGATGTTAAAGACCAGAAGCCTCTCTGTGTGACCGTGCCTGTCCAGGATCACCTGCTCGAGGCCATGGCTAACTATGCACTGAATCCACCAAAACAGGATCATTTTATCCCAGCAGAGAGGGGACACCCCAGCCTTTGGGCACAGGAGACTGCAGCAAACAACAACAAAAACCCCAATTTGCATGCGTGTGAAATGGAAAGTCTGAACTGGCTTGGTGCCAGGTGGGTCACACCGGTGTGACTGGGTAACCTGACCACGCCAGCAGCTGCCAGGGGTCTGGGGACACTCTGGGGACACAGGCACACGTGGTGCCCTCCCAACAGCCAGAGCCTTCCAACCCCTGTGGAAGTGTAGCTTGCCAGCAGCAGAACTTGTTGACATGTTTTGATGTAAGTATAACACTGTATTGTAGTTACGTGGTATATGCCGATATGTTCATAGTGTATACCGACTAATTAGGGTTTGCTAATGTACTACATTTCAATAAAAAGCAATTTAAAAATACACAGTTTGTGAGTCTGGTGTCTGAAAATATGGGAGGATGAAAGCATCGCCCAGTGACTCCAGTCCCTCCAGCATTTCTTGTAGAGCTGTCATAGAGGACAGTGTGGAACAACATTGTCTAAAGATCCGTTTTCAGAGAGGATTTGCCCCCACTCTGATGTAAATACTCTTTTATTTTGCTGTACTAGTGCCTAGAAATCCCAGGCCATTAAGGGCCACATGCTTCAAAGTGGCTTATGAGTATGCTGGAGACACTAATCCACTTTTCCCACAGCTTTTGCCACCTTAAAGATGGCACATAGGATCCTTCAGCATCTTCTCCCAGTGCTCAAACCCTTCCCACAGGACACCCAGCCTTCAGAAATCACCATGCTGCTCCCCAAAAACAGCCGTGCCGTTGAGGAGAAGGCACAGCCCTGAAGGCTGAGCCAGCTAATAAATATTTATATTACAGTAGTGTACAAAGGCTCCGTCTGGGATTAGGGCACTGCACTAACAAAGAAGATAGATCATCCAGGGTTAAAGGATTTATAGCCTAAAAAATCCACTGCATTCCTGCCTTCCTGGAAGCTGGGCAATAAGCACAGAGATGGCAGATGTCAGTGTTTTCTGCTATTGTAACACTTTCAGAGTTTGCCTGGAGGCTCTCTAATGGTTATTAAAACAAGAATAGCGGTTCACTAAATTATTGGGAAGCTGCTCTGCAGCCAAGGGATGAGAGGGAACTGCATCTCCCGCTGTCCTGTGTGCTGCAGAGAACATCCTTGGACTGAGCCACAAGCTTTGAGAGGGCTCCAGAGCTGCAAAGTGAGGACCAGAATGAACCAGCTGCCAGGAGAGGGATGCCAGGACTCCCACCCTGGGCTCATGAGGCTGAGATGCTGCAAGTGCATGTTCTTCCGAGCAAAAAGGGCACATTAATTCCCATCTTCTCAGAGGGGAGATGGAAGCACCGCCAGCCTGGGCAGGAGAGCTGGACATGTTCCTGCTGTTCCAGTGCCCAACCACCCTCTGGGGTGGGTGTTTTTCTAATATCCAACTTNCGCTGTGGGTCACCGAGCGCGCCAACCCCTTCTTCCTGCTCCAGCGCCGGCGGGGACACGGCAAAGGGGGCGGCCTCACGGGTGAGGCGCGGCGGGGCCGCGGGGAGGCTCCGGCCCGGCCCGGCCCGGGGGCCGTGAGCGCGGGGCGGGGGCTGGGAGGGCCCGACGCGGGGGGAGAGGCGCGGGCCGCCCNGATGCCAGGACTCCCACCCTGGGCTCATGAGGCTGAGATGCTGCAAGTGCATGTTCTTCCGAGCAAAAAGGGCACATTAATTCCCATCTTCTCAGAGGGGAGATGGAAGCACCGCCAGCCTGGGCAGGAGAGCTGGACATGTTCCTGCTGTTCCAGTGCCCAACCACCCTCTGGGGTGGGTGTTTTTCTAATATCCAACTTAAAACCACCCCCCAACCACCCCTCCCCGACACAATTTCAGGTCGTTCAATTCAGGTCTTTTCGATGCAGCTAAAATGTGCCACCCAAAGGGAGAGGAGCTTTGCAGAGCGCGGCGGTAACCCCCGACCGCCCACCGAGGGCAGCAATGGGAGGCGGCACCGGGCGCCGTCCGGACACGGGGCTCGAACCCGCGACCTCGGCGCCGCGGAGGGAGTAGGGGGGCCGGGCCGCCAGAGGGGTCCGTGAGCGCGGGGCGGGGGCTGGGAGGGCCCGACGCGGGGAGAGAGGCGCGTTCCGCCCGTCTCATCGTTGTGTGTGACCCCGGAGCCCCTCGGCCGCTGTGTCCGCCCGGGGCCCGTGTCCGCCCCCGGCCGGGGCTGAGCCGGGGCTGTCAGCGGTCAGGCCCGGGGAGCTGCTGCCGGGGAGGACGCATAACTAACGGGGTGCCTGGGACCGTCTTCTTCCCCTGTCAAAAATGGCTTCTCAGCCCTGCTCGCGTTGCCTTGAATTATTAAGGTGGTTTATTTGCATGTTTTGTGTGTGTATGTGCTTTTTGAAGATGTAGAGGATGACAATAGGACGTGGTTTATATTTAGTAGCAGTATGGAAGTTCTGCTGTGCCTGGGCCGGAGGTGAGGCTGTGTGGGTGCAGCCCAGTGGAAAATACCCCTGTGTGTGGGGGACAGCCGTGTTTGTGACATAAACTGCTAAAATAACATGACTGTCACCAAAGCACAATGTTAGTAACAACAACAAATCCCCTCATTTTTAAAAACCCCATTTGTGTGCAGAATGCTTTCAATTATGTGAATTACAAAAATATACATTTTACTTTTGTGAACGACACACAGCCAGTGACACGTATTAGCCCTGTTAGACGAACTAATTACAGAAATGGCACAGCTGATAAACATCCTCAGCATAATTCATCTTTTCCAAGTGTTCAAAATTATTTTGAACTGCTCTGTTTGATGTCACATAACTTGTGCAGTTTTGCATATAGGCCTATACTTGTATTCTACAATTTTCCATTTTTTTCCAAGAAGAAATGATGCCTGATGCTATTCTCAGAACATTTAAACTGATGTGTTCCTGATGGGTGGAAGCTTTGAGCTGTGTTTACTTTTTGAGCTAGTGTGGCTCACTGAGAGTCTTCCTCAGAGCTGCTGCAGGTTAAAAGCCACGTGTCTTCAAGGAACTGCGCAGCTGCACAGTGACATCTCAGAGTTACTGAGTGGAATGTTCAACTGAGTTGGAAAGATGTTTAAGTTGCTGTCAGTCTCAAGTTCGTAAACATTTCATTACCGGTCTGTGTGTCAATATTTGACATGTTCAGTATTGTCATAGGAAGGATTCAAAATTAACTTTTAATCCATATCCTGCCTAAAACTACACAAGAAACCCAGAGCCCAAACAGATCTTGCTGTGTTGGATACATATGTGTTTGGTTTAGGTTTGTCACATGGGCCTGCTGTGGATGATGTTTCACTGGAAGGACACTCAGTGGTGTAGGTTAATTTGCTAATTGCTACATAGGTAGCCAAGAGAGATAAGGGAGAGGAAGTGGCATGTTTCTTGATAAAGAGTCAGATAGGGATGAGTGCAGTTGGCACAGGCTTACTCAAACCGTGAAAGCTGGGAATTGAGACCAGACCCCCCACAAAGACAGAGCCCAAGGAGCAGCCATGGTCCCTCTCCAAGTTCTAACACTTGAGAACTTTTAATCATGAGTGTGTTGCAAAATTAATTTGCATTTAGGATGCTCATAGTGCATTGTCTAGAATAACACAGCAAAGCATCATCTTAGATATTTGTTTTATCTAATTGAAATAAATACTTAATTGAAGTAAATGGATTTGCTTTGCAAAGTGTGGTCCATCAGCATTTACTCCGGAAGTGTCTCCTTTCTTCTTTAACATATATACAATTTTTTTTTTTTTTTGCTTCTGTATTGCCAAATTTTGAGTTGCTGACATCTTTGTTTAATCAAAGTACTTCTGGAAACAACAATGAAACCAGTGAGCACCAGTTTTTCTAGATCTACTTGATTCCATTCAGACAAGTTATCTGCTGTTAGCATTGGTGATGCTGAAAGATACAGTGTTGAAAACTCTTGTGTCTTTTAACTTGGCAGACTTAAAAATCACTGTTAGCAACAGAAACCCCACAGAGGAAAATACATTTCACTTCCATCAGAAAACTCTCCTAGGAAGGCAGAGGACTATAATGAGGCTTCTTAGGCATTTAATTGCCATCTAAACTTTGTCCATTGCAGCAGAACAGTCTGCAGTTGGTTTTAGGTAATTTACCTGCAGTGTCTGGATGTGTATCTTCATTTTCTCAGCCAAGTGCCATGGCACTTCTATCACAGCTGTTCACAGACTGTGAACATTAGCATCTGCAGTGATGATCCTGAGTTTCTGCTTAACCCAGTTCTTTGTTTTGACATTACATTGCTATAATTTCTCTCTCTTTGCTTCTTAGGTCTCCTTGTGGGAACACTAGACGTGGTTTTGGATTCCAGTGCCAGAGTTGCCCCATACCGGATTCTGCACCAGACTCAGGACTCTCAAGTGTACTGGGCAGTGGCCTGTGGTATGTGACTCTTGTTGGGGACTAGATTTGAGTTATTCCCTTGTGTTTTGGTTCAGATATCAGTTATCCCATGTAGGAGTATCCTGTGACTGCTCAGGAAACTTGGAGAGCTCCTGATGATGTAGTGGAAGATTCCAGAAATGACAAAACTCAATGTTGTTTAAACTGTAATTGAGGAACTTGAAGCTGTGCAAAAGGTTCTGTTTCTGCAAATGTTAGGAATTTTCCTTCTTCCAAGATGTAACGTTTGCAAGGTTGTAGTGAGATTGTGCAGAGAATAAACATGTGCTGGTTTTGGTGGGATGAGTGTTGTGCTCCTACTTTCCAGGAGCATGGCACAAGATGGGAACATGTAACATTGTTCAAGGTACTAGAGGTTCTTTGGGGAACCTCTTTGATGTCTTCTATTATTTCTGGCCTGGAATACATGTGTGTATAGATCTGTAAAATGCGTTAGAATAGGGGGTTTTTTTTAATATCAAGGGTTCTTGGCCTCTTTTACTTGAGAAATGTGACTGCTCTTTTAGAATATCATAATGCAACCATCTGATGCCTGTTGGTGAACTTTGATTAAAGCTTTAGGTCCTAATACTTGCTAAAGAGAAAATATCTCCAGACATATTTGTTAGACCAACTTTGTTTATAATAAGGGTCTTCACTTCTCACTTTGTGGTGGAGACATAAAATCTGATCATGAAGGAATCATTTGCTAAGCTGACAGAGGCTGATGTCTTGTTTTTCCTGTTCCTGCTTTTCTCCTCAACACAATATTCTCCCTTGTAGAGCTACTTAAATTCTGCAGAGGAGAGGTTTAGATCTTGCTGTGTTTCACAGAAACTCAGGTTCCCTTTTGAGGAGGGTGGAGGCAGGGAATTAAGAAAGACAAAAAACAAAATGGCAGGTCAGGAACTGCATAGAAAAAAGGAGAATATGTAGTGCAGATGTGTAGTTTTATGGTATCTTGACACTCAGTAAGTTATTTTTGTTCAGTTTCAGGAGTGTTTTAGTTGATACCCTCTGTATCTCAGTTGCTTTTAAGCAATGCAGCATGTAAAAGTGAAATGGGCTAGGTAACATCCAAATGGAGTTTGATAAATTATTCTACTGGAGTAAACATGTTATCTTCATCCAAAGTATTTTTTTATCATATCTGGTTGTCATTCTGCTGCGAAAGTAAGAGTACTGGCATTCCTTTAAAGTTATAAAATGTATACTCTAGTAGTATATGCTCTCTAGTTGAAAAATTGAATTATTTTATTTACAATTCACCGTGTGTAAATACTAGTGGGCAGCAATCTGGTCACACATGCAGCTTCAGCTGTTCAGCACTTTGTTTTTACAACCCTCTTTGTAGGAATTGCAAAATTCTACTCCTTCATGTATGTCATTCTAATGTTGTTCTTACAAAGATGTCAGTTATCGAGGCCAGGCTTATTTTAGCAATTTGTCTGCTGACACTTGGTAAGAGTTGCAGCTCATGAAACAAAAACCTGTATAGTTTTTTCACAATCAGAGCATCCTATAATTGTTAATTTTGTGCCCTTAAAATAAATCATTTTGTATTACTCAAAATCATTTAGGCTTTAGAAACATTGTCAGATGTTGTGGTAGATGTCAAGTAAATTTATACACAGAGGCAACAGAACAAACTTTTGCTGTCATGCCCCTTGGGCCATACACACAAACCCAAATTCATATCCCTGCAGTCCTTTCAGACAGGACAGCTTATTTGCTTCTAGTTTTATTCTCAGATTAGCTAGCATTGGGTTTTTATGGTTTGGTGTCCAACTACAAATATGTGAAGATGATTTCATGACTGAAGCTGCCTCCCAGGGAACTGTTTGTGTCATTTGTTTCTCTTCTTTTCCGTCATTAACCACACAGAGTGGTAAAATGTACTCATAGAGAAACTGAGTAGTGGCAGGCATGCTGTCAACATTTTTATATATCCCACTGCATAAGTATGAAACTAGAAGGTAAATTTACTGGATTACAGCAGAGAGAAACTTGAAAATGTCTTTGATTTGCATTTAAAAAGATTTCTTTTCATCTGCATTTAACAGCGTTTCTTGTCATGTTAAAAAACTGATTTTTTTAATCTCTTCTGCTTTTTTTTCTGTCTGCAGTATAGTGATAGGTATCAGCAGAGAGGAAGAAGAGACAAATACTTGAAATAATTAGCAGAAATTAAGGCAACTTTTTAAAGAAAAGTTCTTTAAATTGGTTACAGAATGGAGCTTATCCTTTGTGAACTGTTGTAGACTATGTGGTAAAGGCATCTAACCATTGGATAGAAAGTTTGCTGAGAAGTTTTTACTTAAGAAAGCAGGGAACTTCTTGACATAAATATTTTGGTTGCTTTTTGATTTGTATGCTCCCTATGTATTGCCCCTGGGAAATGGAATGTCTTTGTAGGTGTAAAAAGTCCAGTTGTTCTGAAAGGTTAAGGATCTTCTGGTAGTTCATTATCTTTGTTCTAGAATGCCAGTAGTTAAAAGAATGATTCTTGACTGGAACATAGAAATGCTTTTTGTCTGGGAAAAAGGCTGTGTTTGGTGTGCATTGGCCAACAGGCTGATCTGTTGGTCGTGTGCTGATTATCCTTGGTGACAGTGGGGACACTTTATTAGAAACATAATGCTGGTGTACATAAAATATCCTTGACATGTACACAGTTGGTGGGTGTGATTAATCCTAATCACTGTTCTGTAATTATTATTTTCCTGTGAACTTGGAGGAAAAAAGGCCTTGTTCTAATTTTTTTTCTTTGCTCTTGCAATCATCTTTCTCCCCTTCAACTAGGATCATCTCGTAAAGAGATCACAAAGCATTGGGAATGGCTGGAGAATAACTTACTGCAGACTCTGTCCATCTTTGACAATGAAGAAGACATCACCACCTTTGTCAAGGGCAAGATACATGTAAGTGACATGTTTCCCTGAAGGACTTCCAGGTCCTGAGAAAGGATGGGAAGATGGTTATAGGAATTTTTTACCCTTTTCAGTCATAGATAGGTATGAAAGTGCCATGGAATGCATACAACATTGTCAACATCAGGTCACAGTCAGTACACTGAACAAATATATTTGAAGGGGAAGGGTTATGAGCAATAGATTTCAAGGAACAGCCTGCTTAGGATGTTCCTATTAACCAAAATATAATACCTCTTGAAAATCCATGCAATTATGCCTTTGATGCAGGGAGAATGTTTAACAAGGGTTCATCTAGCAACAAATGAAGGAGAGAGAATTCTAGTTTGCAAGCAATATATTTGCCCTGCCAGTGGTCTGAAAGGCACCCGGGTTGTAAAGGAACTGCACCCAAATTCCACTGGCTTTGGAGTCTGGTGTCTGCTGGTTGTGCAGTCAACACACTCCAGATTCCCAACCCACAAGTCCTCCAGAGCAGAAACTTACAAATACAATTATTTCTTGAACTGCAGCAAGTTGCATCTGTTTCAGCTCTCCTGTCAGATTCTTTGTATTTTCTGTGTGTGTCTGTGCGTGAGAGAGATTGTGGTCATTTGTTTTTCCTTCTGGCCAGTCAAGATCTGACAGATTGCAGAGTTTTGCCCTTCCTGGCAGATGATCTTCTTCCTGTAGAAGAAACATTCGTGCAAGTGAAAAGAGACTTCAGTTCTCCTACAGGGTGTTCCAAGTGTTCCAAGCCAGCCATGAGGAACTCAGTCAAACATTAGACATGAGTGCTTGTGGCATGTCTTCAGGATCCCAGACTCCCACAGTGTCTAACTGCCCTTTCTGCATGTCTTTGCTGTTTCTGACATGACAGGAGGACTGATAAGTTCTGTGTCCTGTTCCTTTGTGCTGGATTGCTGCTGTGACCCTTTGTTTTGTACATTATTTCTGTCAGCAGACACGTTCACTTCCATGTCTCCTCTATGCTCTTGTCCTTTCAGGGCATTATTGCTGAGGAGAACAAGAATGAGCAGCCCCAGAGTGAAGAGGATCCAGGTAAATTCAAAGAGGCTGAACTGAAGATGCGGAAGCAGTTTGGGATGCCTGAGGTGGAGAAGTTGGTCAATTACTATTCCTGCAGCTATTGGAAGGGACGTGTCCCCAGGCAGGGCTGGCTGTATCTCACCGTCAACCACCTCTGTTTCTACTCTTTCCTGCTGGGAAAAGAGGGTGAGTCATGAGCCTGCAAGTTGTGTTTCTGTCATTTCCCGTGATCTTTTTGATGCAATTGATCTTTTCTGTGAACTCATTTTTAAGTTGACAAGTTTTTTTTCCTTTTAGGAATCCTTGAGCTCTGTCTGGCTCAGCACATAAATCAGTTCTTGCTATCACAGGCAATTCAATGCTGTTTAGACTGAATGCCCGAGTCATTTTTAAAAACATTTCTCAAGTTGTACATCTGTTTTACTCAAACTGGATTACTTTTTGCAAATTTTAGTCTGACTGGATTAGAGAACCAAGCAGTATTTTTACCTTGGTGAGTTTTATCTGGAACACCTGCCAGGACCCAGTATTTACAAAGCTTGAGCTCCTGAGTCCAAAGCTAATTTGCTGGAAAGAAAGGATGAAGACTTCAGTAATTGTAGTTGAAAGCATTTACTGGATGGGAGATAGTCCTTTTGGAACTGCATTATTTCTAGTCTAGTTAATCCCAAAGGTTATTTCCAAGTATTTTTGGAGAACGCAGTAAAATTGCGAAGAAAAGAACTGTACATGTGTAAGAGGGCAAAAAATCCTGCTCCACTGAGAGCTTGCAGGCTGTTTGACCTTCATTTCTGTTTGGTTGTTGTTTTGCCTCAATTGTAATAGTAGTATTTTTTAAATTCTTTTTCTCAGTTACACTGGTGATCCAGTGGGTGGATGTAACCCAGCTAGAAAAAAATGCTACACTGCTGTTCCCTGAGTGCATTAAAGTAAGCACAAGGGACAGTGAACTCTACTTTTCCATGTTTCTCAACATCAATGAGACTTTCAAGCTGATGGAGCAGTTGGCCAACATTGCGATGCGGCAGCTACTGGATAACGAGAGCTTCCTGCAGGACAAGTCTCTCCCGAAGCCCAGGAGGCCTCTTAAGAACATCTCTGCATTAAAAAGGTACAAGTTCTCAGCAGTGAGAAAAGAAGATAGATAATGGGGGATTTTAAATATAAATCTGCATTATTTTGTAGCTCCCAGGTGCTGCTGGGGTTTTCTCACTCTAGGGGCTGCATCACTTATTTCAGTCATTAGCCCTCTGCTTGTTCTCTCTTTTTCCCCGTCCAAAATTGGAGCTGAATTCACACACACCCTTGTGTATTTCTCATGAGTGGCTAGGCACTGTCAGAAGGACTTTTCAACTAGAAACTGCTGAAGTTCATATATAAAAGAAAAAAAAAAGTGATGGAAGAAAATTACACTAATCCCTTTGTCTGAAGTTAAAAACTTAGAAACAGATTTGTATTGTAATAAATCCTCCCACTGGGGACTGTTCTCTGCAGTTTCAGGATCTGATGTAACATTTTAGTTTTGCAGATGCACTTGCATATTTTATCTTGTATTGCAGGACATACCTTGTCAGGGAGGCATGTCTGAAGGCTGAAAGAGGAGTCAGAGGAGGGGTGGCATATCAGTTAGAGAAAGGAATACTAAGAATACACAACACAGTCTGAAGGTTGTGATTGGAATGAACATTTGACATTAGTGTTTGAGTGGGTTTTTCCAGTGAGTAAGAAAGCTTCAGGGTACTACCCTTTACTTTTCTCCAGAGACTTGGATGCTCGAGCCAAAAATGAGTGCTACCGTGCCACTTTCCGGTTGCCCAAGGATGAATGCCTGGATGGACATACAGACTGTACCTTGTGGACACCATTCAACAAGATGCATATTCCTGGCCAGATGTTTGTTTCCAACAATTACATCTGTTTCGCCAGCAGGGCAGAGGAGGCCTGTCATCTCATCATTCCTCTCAGGGAGGTGGGAATTTCTTAGCTATATGTTAGGACTACAGGCCTCTCTTTGTGTCCTTCTGTCTTCTGTGCTGTGCTTTATGGATAATGGAGAACATGCTAGATCCAAATGGCCCTTGTCTTTGTGTTCTAGGTGACAATAGTTGAGAAAGCAGATAGTTCCAGTGTCTTGCCCAGCCCTCTGTCCATCAGCACTAAAAGTAAAATGACCTTCTTCTTCGCCAATCTGAAAGACCGGGATTTCTTGGTACAGAGGATCTCTGACTTCCTGCAGAGAACACCATCCAAGAAACCCTGCAGCATCGACAGGGAATGGAAGTGGAACGTGGCTGATCCCAGCAGTGAGGTACTAAAGAAATAGTTGGGAGAAACTTCTATCAGCTTTTCAGAGCAATGCTCCTCACAGTGTGTTTGCAGTGCTTGTCACCAGCCAGTGCTGTCTCTGTTAGGCCATGAGCAGAGGAAGGAGCCTGCGTTCAGATATTTCTGTTCTCTTGTCCAGGAGGTTCCAGAGCTGCCTTCCAGCAGCCCCCTGGCTGTCAGCCCCACATCTGCTCTCAGCCATCGGCCCGTCAGCTTCTGTGCTGGGCAAGTGCCAACAGCCTCGCAGGGACTGCTCAAACTTTTCAGGAGGGATTCTGAGGAGCTCTCTGGACCCAAAGGGGTAAATAATATTTTTATGTAAAACAATTTACTTTAAATAGTTAGCAGTAGGTTGCTGATTTACTGGCCTGCTCTAGAATGGAAATGCATTTTATCCCTGCTCAGTATCACTGCTGTGTGTGTCACAGTGATAGTACTGCATAGAGGTATCTTGAATGTCAGCTTACTCTGTTGGTACTGACATACCTGAGATACTTGACCAGAGGCTGAGAAATGAGTGTTAGCAGTGTTCTGGCATGTGAATTCATGGCTGTGAAGAATAACATTTCTTCAGAGCAAGAAAGCAGGGAACTGGTATCTCTGCTTGTTAGTTACTCATCATGATCCATGATTCTGCTTTCATTTATGTGGAGATTTGCAAGGTGTAGTAGTAAAAACTTGACTTTAAGCAAGGTCATAACTGATTCAGAACAGGATAGATCAGTATATACACTTTTTGCTTTAGCAGAAAGAAGAGAGGCTTTAAATGTCACAATATATTTTTCTTGTGAAGTGCAGGCCTGAGTATTCCCAGAAATCACATGTCCTACAAACATAAAAATGAAATAATCTCCTAAAGCAGCCATATTTGTTCCTTTGAAGGCAAAGGAGAAGATGAAGGAAGAGTCTTGGAACATTCATTTCTTTGAATATGGGAGAGGGATGTGTATGTACCGCACTGCCAAGACAAGGGAGCTGGTACAGAAAGGAATCCCAGAGAATCTCCGTGGGGAGCTGTGGCTCCTTTTCTCAGGTAGGATGTTGTGCTGCATTTTTTGGGAGCAGGATAAGCTTTCTGCCCATCAAAGGAAAAAGTAAGAATCTTAGCTTATTTCAGAAAAAATTAATGACAAGTTAATTCCATCTGAATAATACTTTGGGTTTTTTTTTTTATTATCCTACTAGCTGTTTGTCCTCTTTTGTCTCTGTCTCAGTTTTGGGACCTAAGTCTAACATGATTTAACAATGCATTTGTTGCTATATTTTCACATCTATTTGTAGCTCATGAGTTCATGCAGTGCTTCTTGTCTCCCTCATCTCTCAATCTGTATTTCAAAGCACCCGAGGTAAAGCAATGTTTGTTTGTCATTTCAGGGGCTTGGAATGAGATGGTGACTCATCCTGGTTACTACGAAGATCTTGTGGAAAAGTCAATGGGAAGGTACAATCTCGCTACAGAGGAAATTGAGAGAGATCTCCACCGCTCTATGCCAGAACATCCTGCCTTCCAAAATGAGTTGGGAATTGCTGCCCTCCGGAGAGTCTTAACAGCTTATGCATTCAGAAATCCAACAATTGGGTACTGTCAGGTAGGAAAGAAGTCTTAGACTTGTTACTCCTACACAGTGGCCATGATTAATTTGGACTTTTTCTGCATTTTTTTGTTCGGTTTCAAGCTTTTTCTTCATGATCTGTATGTAGTGGTGAGAAAGTAGGAAAGAAGTTATGCTGCATCATCTCTTAAATATCCTTTGAACACAGTATTTAAACAGACTTTTCACATTGCTGTTAGATGTAATGTCAGTGGCTTTAATAGTTTTCCTGCCAGAGCTTTTACATAGTTCAGCAAAAACATCTTCTGGTTTCATTAAAAGGAGCAAATAAATCAAATAAGTGATGTGCTCATGGACAGTATATTGAAAATGAAGCCTTTTGCTGGTTTGTGAAACAAATTGGTGGAAATTCAGGTTCATTTTGTGCATTGCTGTGGTGTTACAGGGTCCTGTTATGTTCTGTTATGACCAAATCTTGCAAAGATTTTTATGAAGACTTTGAAAATTATTCTTGTTCATGTTGTTTACTGTAAGTGTGTGACTAAAGGTCATCAAATTATTTGCTGCCTCACGAACAGAGGAACTGAAAACGGAAGTAAAATTGGCTTAAGGTCATCTATTGACTCAGATACCAGTAGAAACTGTAAACAGATGTGACTCTTAGTGACAGTTTGCTGTATGCATGCTTTTCAGTTTAGCTGGTCTGTAGTAGCAGAGTTTTCATGAAGACCTCCATGTTTTTCCCCTGCACCTGTTTGTTTGCTGTGCTGACTCCTAGGCCATGAACATTGTCACCTCGGTGCTGTTGCTGTACTGCAATGAGGAAGAGGCTTTCTGGCTCCTGGTGGCTTTGTGCGAGCGGATGTTGCCAGATTACTACAACACAAGAGTAGTGGGTGAGTCCTTGTCAGATTCCTGCTGCAGCCTGGATTTTCAGCTACGGTTGCACCAGCATCTCCCAGGAACATTTTGTTATTCAGAATTAATTAAATATGATGCGTTTTGAAGATAATGAAGCACAACTCTGCTCTTTTTAAAGTGGCAGGGGTGTGATGGAGACATAGGAAGAGACACTACAGGCCTCCAAGGTAGTAAGTAGATACTGCCTTGTGGTAACAGGGAAGACGAAGTCACTAAAAATTGGTATCAGGAGGGGTCATTGGCAGTAAGGAGGCATATCTAGCAGAAAATTACTGTGTTTTAGTTTTCCCCATCTGAATGCATCTGAATGATGTGTTGAATCTTTGGAACAGCCTCTCAGGAAAGGTTAGTGAAAGCACCACTTCATGGGCTTTTAAAGTTGGTTTGTATAATAGAATATAGTTTGGTGTAAATACCGTAGTATCAGTAATCCTCCACCCCTCCATTCAGGGCAAATGCCCAAATTAATGAGAGGTTCTGTATTGAGACGCTCTGTGTCTGCATGCTCTGCAATGTAGGAACAGTCTCATTGATTTTATTGAGAACAAGGAAGACAATTAATGTCTTAATTTTAGTTATGATGTTCAGAGGCCTGTGTGAAATTCAGTGAACTCACAATGTTTTGTTTAATAATTGCTTAGCTTGGTACCATGCCACCACCATTTTGAGTTCTACCATTGTTTTGTTTGTTTCAGGTGCATTAGTGGACCAAGGCATCTTTGAAGAACTTACACGAGAGTATCTTCCACAGCTGTCAGAAAAGATGCAGGACCTGGGAGTGATCTCCACCATATCCCTCTCCTGGTTTCTCACTCTCTTCCTGAGTGTGATGCCATTTGAGAGTGCCGTGGTCATTGTCGACTGTTTCTTCTACGAGGGAATCAAGTTTATCCTGCAGGTGTCATTGGCCATACTTGATG
The DNA here is from genome assembly GCA_013399225.1 of Rhipidura dahli. Taxonomy (NCBI): domain Eukaryota; kingdom Metazoa; phylum Chordata; class Aves; order Passeriformes; family Rhipiduridae; genus Rhipidura; species Rhipidura dahli. Next base: position 549,196 of record VXAC01008557.1, read on the forward strand.
CCAACATGGAGAAGTTATTACAGTGCTGTGATGAAGGTGAAGCCATGACTATTTTGGGCAGGTACCATTCATTATTCCCATTTATAACAGAATTGTTACAGTGGCCTTTTAGTCATCATCTCTTTCTACCTAATAGCAGGTCTCAGTTAACACTCTAAGGTGAAACTTGAGCTCCAGAGAGGCTTGCTATAGCTTTCTGCATCAGTTGAAATTAATTATTGGCTCAACTATGGGGGAATCCCATACTTCTGGAGCTGTTTTGCAGCATAATGCATTCCTGCATCTCAGTTTGAATTTGAACTCTTAAAGGTTGTTGATTTGAAATTTATATAATAATTCTGCTTTACTATTTAGAATAGATTCTGGCAGGAATCACCTTCTAGAAACACAAAACGTTATCAAGCAGATATCTCCCAAGTCTAGTAAATGTAAGATTTTCTCATTTGAAATGGGAATCTCTTTTATGTGCAGCAAGATCTTCAGCATATGACTAGAAGCCCACTTTTTAAAAAGAGTAAATACTCCCAAAATAGGGTAAAAATCAACTTTATTCCAGGTACATTGAGGGTAGCATTGCAGATTAGATGGAAAAAATTAAATTCTCCTTCATGTTTAGATTAATGATACAAAGAAGTTGGGAGTAATGCATATGGGATATTACTTATTTTCCTGGACACTAATCCTGGAATCTTGAATGTGTTCTCATTTTTGTCCACAGATATTTGGACAATGTAGTTAACAGACAGAGTGTCTCTCCTCCTATTCCCCACTTGCACGCACTGTTGACCAGTGGAGATGACCCCCCACTCGAAATTGACATCTTCGAACTCATCAAAACTTCATATGAGGTAAAGTTCTGGCTTGGTTTTTGCCCAAGAGATTTTTTCTGTACTAACATCCCATTTTATGTTCTGTGCAGCCAAAATCTGAGCAATGTTCATAGCTTGAGGTGCTTAAGGAGTGCAGGCTGAAGCCATTATTCCCCCTGCTTGGTATAAGTAGAACCTGACACTGTTGGCTATTGCAGAGTACAAAGAGTCTGCCTAACACCAGAGGGACTAAAATGAAGACTGCAAATAAGGAAAAAGTTACAGACTAGAGATTTCTTCCTGCTTTGTCAAAAAAGTCTCCATTGTTATTTCTGTTTGAGGATTGTTAGTGCTAGGGAGTTAAGGAGGGAAATTCAGGGTAAAAATTGTGAAGTACTCTGCAGAAACATGGAAGCATCCCAGTCCACATGCACAGGAATCCTGTTCTGTGATTCACATTATAGTAATAGGAAGGTGACCCCAGACTGGTGCCAATGCTGTTAAAATATCTCTGCACTGATAGAGGTGTTCCTCATTATTCATACTGAGCATAAACTCATAAGAAATTTGATTCTGAATGATGGAGAGAACACAGTTGAAAGAACTGGTGTTTGGCAGTTCTTTTTTGCTATCCTCTGCTAAGTGTGGGATCATTCCCCTCTTTATCTCCTGTTTTTCACCCCATCCTCTTCTGGCTGTTTACACTCAGGTAGCTGTCATTTTCCTGGGTGTTTTGTTTGCTTCTTCAAATCTGCCATCTCTCTTCGTTCTTGGTTTGTTTTTATAAAAGAGTGTCACCGACCGAATTCATATTACTTGTCTGACCTAGTCCATAGAAAAGCTGCTTGACTTTGGTGTTTCTGGCTGAATCTCATGGGGGTCCTAGAGCAAAAAAAGACAGGGCTGGAAGGAATGACAACCTGTCTGTTCTCTTATCTCTGCCACAGTACAGGACCTGTATTTCTGTCAGTCCTGACAGATCCTTTTTCAGCTTTTCTGTAGAGACCTCTGATGTTGGATTTCTCATGAACTCTGAATTACTTCTCTTGCAGGACAGGAGTGAATAGGGAATAGAGCTCAAGTTTTTTCTCATCTTGCTGCTGGTAAAAGGCTTCTACTGGTGGGTTTAGGTCATCTCTGAGTGGATACTACACTTGTTAAAGAATGTGTAATTGAAGATCGGTTGTTCTGTCTTCAGGAGATGATGTTGACCTGATCTGCTTCCTTTCTTGTAGAAATTTAGCAATCTGAAGGCAGATGACATTGAACAAATGCGTTTCAAACAAAGGCTGAAAGTGATCCAGTCTCTGGAGGATACAGCCAAGAAGAGTGTGGTATGTGACTCCCAGACTAAATGAGCTACTAAATGGCACATTCATGGAAAGTGTTTTGCTGTGAGCAGCAAAAAACTTAGTGCTGTAGTAGACCTAGTTTTAAGTGACTGAAAGAATGATTGAACGAGATGTTTGGCATGGAGAGAGATTAAAAACACTTGTAGGCCTTGACATAGTCTCCCCTGCCTAGTGCTGTCTTCTTTTACTGCTTGCCTGGAATCTTTGAGAAAAGCTTGCTAGCAGATAATTATTTTACTGCCATTTATAGAATGCATTAGGGAATTTTACTGAAGGGTTCATGGCCAAAGCGGAGTGTCCATATTTATTGCCATTATCTCCCATGTCCTAGGTGGAGAATCTCATCAGGGTGTTTATTTCAGTGTTCTTTAATGCACCCAGGTCAAACCTTTGAAGATAAAAACAAGAGGAGGGGCAACACAGTCTGCTCAGTCAGGTCTGCACAAACAGGAAATAAGCACAGTGAACTACTGAAAACGTCAGCAGTTTCTGCTTGACTGCAAATTGCCTTCCTAATTGGTTTCCAGGGGTATTAGAATGGTGATGTTTTCCTTCCCATTCTCTGTCATATCTCTTTGCACTTGTTTTCTTCTCTTCTATGTTGCACAGATTTTTCAGTGAGTTGCATTTAATTTTTCTACCTTTGAAGTAAATTGTTCACTCTGTTTTATCTGTAACTACAGGTCCGAGCTGTGTCTGGTGACATTGGTTTCTCTATGGAAGAACTAGAAGAGCTGTATGTAGTATTCAAGGTAAGAAGCCTTCCTTGAGAGTGAGGAGGAATGTTGTGACACAGAATACAAATAGCAAAGTAAGCTGAAAGGAAAGCAATGACTTTGCTTTAATTCTTAATGTGACCTATCAGAAACTGATGTGGCTTTCTGTTACACACGGTGCCAGTAGGACTGGCCCTTTTACTATCTGATTAATTATTTTTAATTTTTTCCCCCAAAGGTGGCCAAGCCACATTGACAGTATTTGAATGATACTCTGAAAGAAACTCTGGAGCCAATGAAAAGGAATGTCATGCAGCACTGAGAATGGGGAACTGGGATTGACTGTACCTCAGTTTTATTTCTCAAGTTTTCCATTGACCTCGTCTGTAATTGTGACAAGATTACTTAAGGGCTTTGCCTCTATTTGTCAGCATATGTATTTTTAAAAGAATGATATTACCCAAGTGCATTTACCAAAGTCATTTACCAAACTCAATTGGTAACTCTTTTCTTTCAGAGAGGCTTAGATCTAAAACCTGCATGCTCCCTTTGCAATAAAGCCTGAATGTCATTTTGTTAAAACATGAAATCATGTTTTGTATTTTTCACTCTAAATTATTCTTTGTGTTTTTCCTGGAATCTCTGTGTCTGCCTTGATTTCGTATTATTTTGTAGTGAAGTAACACTTGGAATAACGTGTTCCCTGAAATGTCTCTTCTTTGCTCCCTCAAAGCTATTCTTGAGCTGTAACAGTCTTCACTCCTGTGGTGCAGCATAATCTGCCCTCTTAATCCTTTCCCTCCAAAGGCCAAGTACCTGATGAGCTGTTACTGGGGGAACAACCGTGCAGCTGCTGCCCGCCGGGACCAGAGCCTGCCCTACCTGGAGCAGTATCGCATAGACATGGAGCAGTTCACGGAGCTGTTCATCAGCCTCACCCCCTGGGCCTGTGGGGCACATACCCCTGTGCTGGCAGGGCGGCTCTTCCGCCTCCTGGATGAGAACAGGGATTCTCTCATCAACTTCAAGGAGTTCGTGACAGGAATGAGTAAGTGGTGGTTTTGGAGAAAATGGAGTGCTGCAAAAAACGTGTCTGTTCTTTTCCAAGAAGAGAACTAAAAGGAGATAATGGTGTGTTCACTGTCATGAGGGGAGGATGACAGGAAGCCTCAAGCTGGACAAAATATGCCTTTTTGGTGTGGATTTCATTATTGATTCTGCACAGGACTTTGAGCAGTCATTGTGTAGGAATTCATTCTGGTTTGAAACTGTGAGCAGAGGGTGATTCTTTATCATTAAAGTGCTATTTTTCTTAACCCTTTTTTTTTCTTTCTTTCCAGGTGGGATGTACCATGGTGACCTCACTGAAAAACTCAAAGTACTCTACAAACTGCACCTGCCTCCTGGTGAGTGACTGCTTCTGTGTACTGCTGCTATTGAACACAGGCTACTCTGACATCAGTTGACATGGGGTGCCTCATGAGTTTTGCTAATGAAGTGGGTCATAGTGCTGTTCAATTAGCTTAGAGATCTTAACATTTGCTTCTCTGTGAATACAGCTCTGAATCCAGAGGAGACAGAGTCTGCTTTGGAGGCCACAAGTTATTTCACAGAGGATGTGACAACAGAAGGTAATGCAACAGTGCTGCCTTTACCTCTCAGTTAGGCAGGAGTTGCAGCATAGATCTATGTGCTCTGAACAGTGATTTTGTGCAAGGCATGGTCTCGTGCTGGCAGTGTGTTAGGATTGCCAGTGTGTTTGAGTTCACTTTGTTGCATGATGGGGAAGCAGTCTGGAGCTAAAACTCCTCGATGCCCATTCCATGCAGGATACAGCATGTTCTGAAGCATGGGCAACAGACTGCTGAGGAGGAGCAGTGTGCTTTCACCAGCCCCTGTCTCCCACCATGATTTAGGTTTTTCATGCAAGTCTTATTGTCTCTCTTCTTGTTTTTGTTTTCTTCTCTGTGTCTGTCTGTGTCTGACCTTTTCTTCTATTTTATCTGGGATATTGTCCCCTCAACCCCTTTTTCTGCTGCTCAAGTATCTCCTTTTGTCTCAGAGCTGGATATCTGCCTGCACTGTGAGTCTCAAGGTCAGTCCATGGATTATGTGCATGCATTGAGCATGGCTATGGTGCTGATACCACCTGCCAGCCCAGTGTGCTGATGTAAATACTCTGAAATGATTGCTGCTGCTCCTCTCTCATGACACTCTCACTATTAATAAAGTGCTATAAGTAATTAAATATCTTTCAGTTTATTCTGCCTACTGAGTTTCAGCTTCGGTCAAAATAGGTTTTGTCTGGCTTCTTTCAGTGGAATTCAGCTCGTCCTAGAAACTGGTGGTCAAAAAGATGCTCAGAACAGAGCGGGGGGGTGCTAGGCTTGCTGGCCTGGATAGGTAATTCCTGTGCCTACTCCACAGTCTTCCATTTTAAAGGAGTAAGGATGCATGTCATTGAATTGCTGAACTGTTGGCAGACTAGTTTACTGGATTTCTTAAAATAAAACATTAGGGATTGTCAGATAGGAGGTCAAAGTATGTCAGTCATGCTAAACATTTACCAAAATACAATGATGCTCTAAAAAATCTGAGTAAGTCCAAGAGGTAGTTGTGCAGTTTGGTGTAGGTGGCTGATTTAACAGTCTGAGTTGAACCAAGACTTCCTGTTTGCCCTAACGACAGTATAGGAAACAAGAAGTGAAGTTCATGAAGTTACACTGCAAATTGCTCCCAAAATGTCAGTTCAGGCAGTGAATGACTGGGAGTGTAGGCATTAGTCATATATGTGCTCAGTAGTGGTTTGGGTTTTTTCCATTCATTATCTTGCTTTGGACAACTTAAGCCATCACACTGCTTTGCTATATTTTGTGTCTGTGTTTTCACGCTTTCTTTTAAGACCTCTGCCCTCTACCTCAGCTCTTCAACCAACTTTTTGAGTGTGGCTCTTGATCCATCTCACCCCGTCAGCCTCTTGCTTCCATCCTGTTCTGTTCACTTCTCTAACCATGATATGGAATTGTGAAATCCAACTTCTATTAAACATACTCTTGTATAATTTTAATTTGTATATTGAGTTGTCTTAAGTTCTTTGTGTGTTTTATTGCTGAAAATCAGCTATAAATTGTTATATAATTCCATAATTTTTAGAAACCCAAGAAGATAAAGGAAGGAAAAATGAGAATGGTCCAGAAAAAGGTAATTTCATCATCAATAGACCACATTCTAATCTCATCTCTCTCGTATTATGACCTGTTTGTTGTCTTCTGTTGATCAAAGAGACCTTGCAAAGTTCCCCTTGTGGACAGAGGTAAAGCAGGAGGTGAGCTGGGAAATAACTATCCCTTACTGCTCCAACTCTTACATACCAAGATCACAGCATTTGTAAATTATGTTGGGTGAGTTGTCAACTCACAGAGTTCATCTGTGAGAAGTCAAGCACTTCTGCACACAGCTGCAGCACTGTTTAATTTTTTGCTCTACTGAGCTGGATCAGATAAACCAGCAGAAAACAATGCAGCCTTCCTGGTAGGTGCTTTCATGGGCTCTCAATAACACCTTCTTCAAGCCTGATTTTTGCTGGTTCAGCATTCACTTTGCAAGTCTGAAACCATAAACCACCTGACTAGTGGCTTGTTCTTGCCTTGCAGAGGAGAAAGGTACCAGTCCACAGGACTACAGATACTACCTAAGAATGTGGGCCAAGGAAAAAGAGTCCAAGAAAGAAACAATTAAAGATCTCCCCAAAATGAGCCAGGTAAGAAAGGAGTATGAAGGTTTCCAGTTGGCTTAATGGAATTCTGCAGTATGTGCAGCCATTGTGCCAGCATGTTCAGTCCTTGCCCATAGTTTTCCCTGCTGTTCTGGTCTGGTGAGCTTTAGAACCTCTAATTCCACACATTTCTGTTGAACTGTGCAGTGGATATGGACAAACTGCTTTTTATCAACCAGTCAAATGTGATGGATTCACTCTGCCTCACAGACCAGTTTTTCCTCTAAGAGCTGCACTCTGTGTTTTCCCTCCAGACCAGGATGTTTCAAATTTGCCATCAGTCACGGAAACTTGTTCAGCTTTTTTGGTTTTGTGTTGCTTCAAGTTACAGCTGCCTGGTGGAGAGTGAAGAATATGATTACAGAAGAGAGAGTCAGATGACTAACATGATCTTTTCTGTCTCTAATTTCTTTGATGGGTGCTACTTAAACCAACTCAGAAATGCTTAGAAGCTGACCACAGAAGAGTAGCAGAATAGATGTAAAACTCCAGTTTTTCTTAGTATTAGTGAATATGTGACTACTCTGTTCATCTGTCTGCAGAAAACTCACCACTATTAAATTGCCAGCTGTGTGTCAATTTAGCTGCAACAGAGAGGGGCGAGTTTGCCTGTGTCAGACTGTTCTGAGCTTGGTGGGGAGGCAAATAAGCAATGAGTCATTTGAGGTGGTGCCTGTTGCTTCATCTGCCACTGACAACTTTTTTCAGCCTGATACATGATTATTTGGTCTTTGTCTTTTAAAGGAACAGTTCATAGAGTTATGCAAGACCCTTTACAACATGTTCAGCGAGGACCCTGTGGAGCAGGAGCTGTACCATGCCATTGCCACTGTGGCCAGTCTCCTTCTGAGGATTGGGGAAGTTGGGAAGAAATTCTCCAACAGGCCCATGAGGAAGTCTGAGGACAGCAAAGCAAACAATACTCAAGATCCTGTGGGTGAGGAGGAGTCACCAACATCTGAACAGAGTCAGAATTCAGCAGTGGAGCAGCAACCCCAAGCTGACCATGAGGACAAAGCCAGCATTGATGCTCTGCCTGAAAAAACACAGCAGGAAAACCAGACTCTAGGAGATGGGTCAGGGGAAGGACAAGGCTCTCCTTTACAGCTGCTATCAGATGATGAAACCAAAGATGATATGTCCATGTCTTCCTACTCCATGGTCAGCACGGGCTCCCTGCAGTGCGAAGACATCGCAGATGACACGGTGCTGGTTGGCTGTGAAGGCAGCAGTACAGCTGCCAGGTATGGCAGCACCATTGACACTGACTGGTCCATCTCCTTTGAGCAGATCTTGGCCTCCATGCTGACAGAAACAGCCCTTGTAAACTACTTTGAGAAAAAAGTCAACATTCTCCAAAAGATCAAGGATCAGAAGAAGGTAGAGAGACAGTTCAGTTCATCCAGTGACTATGAACTTTCCTCTGTGTCAGGGTGAACTCGAGAAAGCAGGAGTTGTCTTTGGGAGATAAAACAGGAAGATAGTGTGGCAGATGGCAAGATGGTTTGGTATTTTCTGTTTGGGGTTTTTTTTGTTTATTCAGAGACCAGTAACTACACAATTACTATAGAATCCAATTGATATGGAGCTTCTGACAGTGACTGTTTTGTGTAGGTGTTCCTTTGGCTACTCTGGCTGAGAGAATTAGATTTACATTCTTAAGAGCCATTAGAACCTAGTAGCCCCTGACATATAGAATTACCACCATAAATTATGCATGTCTGCCTTTTGCTATCTTTTATTTCAATGAAGTTTTATTTCAGACAGTAACTGCTCCTTGCCTGCCCTTGTTTGCTGTAGGTTCCTGGGTAACTTGCGCAGCAGATGCAGCCTGGCTTGAAACCATGCTCACCTCTGGCTGCCAGTCCGAGAGCTAATGCAGTGTAGTCAAGTGCTGTAGGACTCTGACCTATAAATAATCTTGTAAGTTCTTGTAAGATGTTCTGTGACTCAGCAGCTATAAAGCAATGTGCCCCACTGCTCCCAGCACCCTAAGATCTAAACAAAGACATTGCTCAGACCTGCAGGTTTCTTTCACATGGGATTTGGCATTTCCGTAGTGTACAATCACTTACTTTCTCCTTCAGAATTCAGGAGTTTTCAGGCAAACCTGGTTTTCTAGCATTTGCTTTTCTATTTCTTTGAAAGCCATTGGTTTTAGTTTGTCTGGGAAGCCACAAGCTCCTTGACTTCAGTGCAGAAGTGATACTGAGTCAGTCAGTGGGCTCATGATGGTTATAATGAGGGAATAAGTTCTTAAAATAGAAGTCAGTGAATCAGCCTCAGCATTCCAGGGCAGTGGCACACTGGTCTGCCGGACTTTCCCTGTCAGTACGTTTGCTATGTATCGCTGATTCCCTGTTTTTCCTAGCTAGTGATGGGTCCAGTTTTTAGGAGGACCCATAAGAATACTCTGATCAGTCAGCCCTCACAAATGCTCAGGGCTGGAGGTTGTGCCAGGAGCATTGTGCCACCCGCTGCTGCTCAGTGTCCTTTCTTAAGAGTCTGGCAGTGGACATGCTCTTAGAAACTACTGCACATCCAAGGGCATTTGTACCTAAAGGGGAAGGATTTAGAGCAGCGTGGCTCTGCCATCAGCCCCTTATGGGAAACCTCGATACCAGAGCTCATTCCAGTTAGAGACAGAATAACTGGGGGACTGAGTTTGTGGTCTTCTAGATCAATTAAAACCAGAGGAAACTATGAGTTGCCCTTCTGGTAGCAGGGTGTGTTCTCCAAGGAAGGAGAAGTAATGCTGTTACTACAGATAAACTCATCTCAGCACAGAGGTAGTGGCCTTGCAGGGGCAAGGCAAGAGATGCTGCTGCTCGGCCAGAGCAGAGCCCGCACTGAAGGCAAGGTTTGATCCAGCTTTTGGCTGGCACTTGGGATCTAAAGGTAGGAAGGACACATGTGGATGTTCCCATTTAACACTACTTGGTGTGCTACTCAGTGTTAATTCATCCTCGTGACATTCTCGGTCTGTATTCACAGCTGGTGCATATTTCTTATTTCTCTGCCTCCTCTGTCCTGTATCACTGGAGAGCAGCCATTAGTAAAACTGCTTTTACTAATTACTCAGTAATTTATTGTAATTTTTTTAAAGTACAAATAATACATGTGATTTTACACTGTCTGTCTTACATGTCATGTATTCAATAAATGAATCAGAATCCTATAGGCTATTTGGCTGTCTTTTATTTCTCTCTGAGCCCATGGAATATTGCTGGTTTTTTACTCATTTATTAGAAAGTGTGTATTAACCGAAACTGTGGGAAAAACAAAAACTCTCCAACAACGTTTTAGGTGTTAGAGAATCAAGACATTACTTTATTCTGGCCAGGATGTGCAACAAAAATAATTTAAGCCACACATAGCCCAGGTGTGCAGAGAAAATCATTCCATGACACATGGCACTTTACTCGGTTTTTCAGATACTTAATACAGTCAAAACCCATAGAAATTCATTGGTTCAGTGTTCATTGTTCCCAAGTTACACAGTTCTTAGTGTTTGGTTTTTTATTGGTTACGGATTTCTTCGCCTCCGATGCTAATGTGGTCCTCATTCCTTGGTTCTCTTATCAGTCTTTTCCGGACCAGGTGTCGCTGACCACGCCGGGGGTGATGTTTGGAGCTGATGGGCGTTAATGGTCGTTATCTTTTATGTATCTTCCGTGCTACTCCCAGTCTGTTGAGATGTTAAGCTCATCACGCCTTGACTGATGAAACAGTCCTTTGAAAAGGAATTTATAACTCCTTTCCCCTGGAGAAAAGGTGAACAAAACCCCTGATAAAAGTTATATAAAAATTTTTAAACTTGGTATATTTTCCAAGTGAACTTGGTGTGACTGTACCCTGACTATTCTTTCCTTCTTTTTTTCTTTCAAGTTTTCTTCTTTCTTCTTAATTTATTTTCGTCATATTGTTCTTGTTTTCTCTTTTCTCCTTTTTCCCTTTTTTCTATTTTTTCCTTTCTTTTTTTTTTTTTTCTCCTTTCCCCCCGCCTTTCTTTCCCCCATTCCCGCCCCCTTTCTCTGTCCTTTTTTTCCCCTATTTTTTCCTTCTCTTTCCCTCAGCCCCTCTTTTCCTTATTACTCCGTATACCTATTTTTTATATAACACAGCCCAACGCATCTCCAGGCGGGTGCAAACCTGACCGGTGCCGATGCAGCTGCGGACACGAAGTTAACGCCGCGCTGCCGCCTGCACGGCGCTGCGGGGGCTGCCCTCGACAAGGGGGCTTCGGTGGGCGACTCGATGTGTTGGGTTTGTGAGAGAGAACCCGGCCCGGTNCCCGGTGTCCGGTGCCGGTGTCGCTGCCCGGTGCCCGGTGTCGCTGCCCGGTGTCGCTGCCCGGTGCCGGTGTCGCTGCCCGCTGCCCGGTGCCGGTGTCGCTGCCCGGTGCCCGGTGTCCGGTGCCCGGTGTCGCTGCCCGGTGTCGCTGCCCGCTGCCGCCGCCGGGGGGCGCTGGCGGCTCTCGCGGGGTCACGTGGCCACAATGGCGCAGCGGTTCTGGGTGCTGCGGTGCTGCCGCTGCCGCCGCTTCCAGGGGCAGCAGGTGGGGATGGGACGGGACGGGACGGGACGGGGGCAGTGGGTCCCGGGCTCTGACCGACCCCTCTGTGCCCCCCCAGGCCAAGCGCAGCGGGCGGTGGAGCTGCAGCGTGTGCGGCCAGCGGCAGGCCGTGCAGAAGGTGAGGGCAGCCCCACACCCTCAGCCGCGTGTGCTGGCCCTCGTTCGCCCCTCGGTGGCACCCGGGGTGTCGCCTCACCTCGTGCTGTGCCCCTCTGGCTGCTCCCTCAGCCTTGCCCTCATTTATTCCGTGCAGGTCTATGGCCAGGGCTCGGGCCTGGAGTGCAGGCGTCACGTCCAGAAGCTGAACTTGCTGCAGGGTGAAGCAGAGGAGGCGCTTGGTTGGACATCTTGGTACAGTGTTTAACCTTTACCTGCTCGTTGCTTTCGATGTGCTGCAGCTGATGTGCATCTTCGCACACTGGGTGCCTGTTGCCCAACCTGAGCGTGTCACGGGAGGGTTTTCTGGCCTCTTGAGAAGCCTTCACCGTGCCAGTTTTGTCCTCACCTCACAGGAGCAAGGTCTTTGGTTTAGTGTCCCAGCATGTTTCTTTTGACAAGGATTTCTTTCAGGTAACTTTAGGTGATCAGTAGCATGTGTTGGTAAGGCCTTTACTCATTAATACATACACAATGGGGTTTGGGTTTGTTGTGTTGGTTTTTGAGGTTTTTTTTTAAATTTTTGTCTTTCTTACATACTGTTTAATGAGCTGACTGCGGAGACATCCATTTTACAGTTTACATCCTCAGAAAACATCCATTTGAAGAAGTTGCTGCCTAACTGCTGGCATTTAGGGGGTTCACACTGTGAATCTCTTGAGCAATCAGTGCTGCTATTGATAAAAGACTTGTTCAGTGCAAACACTTCAGTGTAATTCATGCTGGGCTGGAAAATCTGAGTAGCACCTTCCTGTTTATTTCATTCCTGAATCTGTTTATAAATCACCTAATCTTGAAGTGGTCAAACTGGTCCAGCCTCCTTTTCACTCAAAGTTATTTTCAGAGATCAGTCAAGGGTAGTTACATAACTTAGTTGTGATTACACAGTGCTTCAGGGTTAAGCTCGGGGAAGAAAACTCATTGTTCACTTTATCAAAAAATGTTGCTATTTTTAGTCTCAAAGAATTGTGAAATTCAAAACACTGTGAATCAACTTCCCTTTTTCCTTGCTTTCCTGTGGTAAAATTAGTGAGTTTAAGCTGTTGTACCAAACAAACACTGTTATATCACTAGTTATGATCCATTAAAATTTATCATTTCATGATTAGGGGCTTTAGGTCAAACGTGCAACTCTGTATAGCAACAAGGACAGCTACCCTCTAACTAGATTTATTCAAGTATTTGTGCAATGTATCTTGCAAATCATTTGGCATAAGTTTTTCCACAGATCCTGTTTTTTCTGATATGTCTCCTTTCCAGCGTTCCTATCCATGCTTTCTGTTCAATCCCTTGTGCCATGACTGGGTGATTTGAAGCCTATAAATCAACACACAGGAGTGTGTTCTAGAAACAGTAGTTTAAACCTCTATTTTAGGTGTGCAGAAGACTCTGTAAATGACAGCAAAAATAGAGCAGCACAACATGAGGACAGTTCAGTCCAGCAGGTAAGATCCCTACAAAGCCAAGGTAAATAAAAACCCACTGTGTCCTGGGTGAATCCCAGTGAAACCAGTGATCCCTTGATGTGGTTCAGACAGCTGAAATGATGTATCAAATCAGAGAGGCTCCTGCAGAGACACAGGGAGATGTACACAGGAACTGTTTCACTAGGAACTGAACCTGGGACCATGATACAGGATCGTGTCCTACACTGATTTAATGACTTGAGGCATTCAGCACATGTGAAACAATACCAGAACTGAGAACCCCCATGCTGGTTTTAGTAATTCTCCAGTGTTGTAGGAGGGAAGGACAGAAGGCAGTCGCTGGAGTAAATATCTGGACCAGAAGAGTGAGGATCAGGAAGATGATGAGGAGGAGACAGCTCAAGAAAGACAACAGTTCTGTTCCCAGAGAAAGAACACTGTGGGAGAACAAAGGTACAGAGAGAACTTGGTTTTGTAATTCCTGCCCCCGAGTGGTGACACTTGATTAGGAGGTGTGGGAGGCAGCTCACGTCTGGGAGCTGAGCTAAGTGCAGGTTCCAGTGTATGATCTGAGCTGAGCAGGGATTTGGTATTTGGGGGTTAAGAGCCATCCATGCATTTTATGAATCTCTGGTGATCTGTGAAAAGAATCACAGTGGATCTAATCTGTCCTCTTTGTGCATGGTTTTCTTGGCCAGGAAACACCAGAAGTGCTTCCTCTCCAGTGATGTTCCAGAGCACGCAGAAGAAAATGGAGTTTCTCAGCTTGTCTATCAAGCCAAAAAGGTTAAAACCACGGAGATATTTTAGCTATAGAAGATGCTTCTGACCTCTTTTGTATAATTTTGAATTTTTATGAGGCTTTCTCTGCTCTTCTCCAAGCAAGCCAATGAACGACTGGGGAGAAAAAAAACTATGTTGGGGTTTCTCTCTGAAAGGTTTTGCTCTGACAAAGCCAATGGCACCTTTAATGCTTCTGTGCTGCATTTATAACCAAGTTGTCTCCCTTCTTACAGCACAAGAAATGCTTTGTAGCAGTGCCTGGTGGACATGATGGGAATGCTGGTTCTGGATGCAGTGTGGTTCCTGCTGTCTGTGAGGCTGCAGTACCTGAGGAGAATACACAGCCCTCTGCTTGTACCAAACCATTCAAGTGGGGAAAATTTCTCTCATCATCTGACAACTCTAGTGAAAAAGCTACTGCAGCGACCATGGCACTGCAGGAGGGCAGTGGAGGTGTGGGGCTGGACAGCAGTGCAGCTGGTGGGGCTTGGAGGTGCTCAGGACAGGCTGGACCAACTCTGCCTCAGGGTACAGGTTTTGAATATAAGAAGTGTGCTGCTAGCCCTGAGGATCTGGCCTCAAGACCACCCAGCAGCAGTTGCTCAGCTGAGGATGTGCTCAGAGAACCTCACAGCCAGGTGCTAAGGGCAGGAGCTGGTGCAGAAAGCACTGCAGGAAGGTGCTGCTTGGGTACCACAGGGAAGGCAAGCACCCTTACTAACTCTAACCTTGTGCCAAAGCTGGGCAGCATTTCTTCTGAGCAACTCTTCTGCACTGGGGAGGAATTTGATGATGACCTCTGAGAAGCTCAGGCATCTTTAGTATGTCTTTCTTGTCTTTGATACGTTGTTTACTGAGGCACAGTTCTGAACTGAAGGTGGTTTCATTCAAAGCCATAGAGAGCTGCACTATTAAAGTTGTTTACTTGCTTGATGGTTGTGTTTGGGGGGAAGGGAAGGAGGGGGAAGAGACTCACACTCCGGTTACAGTGTTGTCTAGCAACCTCAGCAGCAAGAAATAGGAAGTAGGTCAGCTTGGGGTGAGAAAGCTCCAGGCTTTAAGGATTCCTGGCCAGTACAATTAAGTTCTGTGATTGACTCCTTACAAACTACAGCTCTTTTTCCCTGGCCTACATCTTTGTTTAGATCTCCCATAGCAACCTTTTCTTCCAGAGCTGGAAGCAAGCTCCAGAGCCAAGCAAAGGGATTTGCATTTCTCTTCTTAAATGTAGCCCCAAGTGCAAAAAGGCAGTCCTGGGCTGCTTTGTGTTTTTAGCCCAATCCAGTAAGTAACATAGCCATGATACTGAAATGCTCACACAGACATCACATACAGTATTATTTATTTTTCTTCCATTCTACAAGCACTGAAGAACATGAGACAGAAATCCAGAGTAGGAAGAAAGATGAACCACAGTAACTTGTGCTGCGTTACCTGCTTTCAGCTAGGAAAGTGCTTTTTGTTACTACTACAAGTGAGGTGGCTGCTTAGAATACTGGATGGCATCTAGTGCTGCTCCAATGTCACAGTTCTTGGTCTGCAGGAGCCGAGTGAGCCATCCACCCTCATCAGAGAAGCCCATGGAGAGCATCTGGGAGAGGGACTCGATGAGGCGAGGGTCTGCTTCTGTGAAGGGAATCATAGTTCAGAGTTCAGCTCTTTCATGTAACTGGCAAACCAGGCAAGGCTCTAATAGCACTCTGTGAGGAAACATGCTCTTCTGTGTCTCCCAGGAGTGCAGATGTTTAAGATAAACGGTACATAATCAGAGCTAAGGAAACTGCATAGTGAGGCTTAGCTGGCCTTGCTGTGGGACTCAGCTGCTGATCTCAGTGAAGGGGCCTTGGATACTGTTACTGCTCTCACCAGAAGAGTGCTGCCCTAAAGCCACAGGATTTATGGTCCACATGCTGCTTATTAAACAGCTCTTGTGAGCAGTACACAGCAAGGACACAATTGAGAACAGCACCTATCCCATTTTTCAAATGGTGTATTAGTCTAAGGTCAGACATCTTGTTAAGATTTGGCAACATTCAAGAGAGCAACCACCTGATCATCTCTAACAGGGCACAAGAGCTGCCAAACCTGCCCAAGTCAGGGACAGATTTAGCTCTGACTTACACAACCTTGGTTTCTACCACCTTTACAGTAATTCTGCTTGTGTCAGACCAAGCTGGCAGTTCCCGAGCTAAAGCTACTCTCGGCTGTGAAACCTGCACACACTCCTACCTGGGGGGAGGTGTGGGTAGAGAGCAGCTTCTCGCAGTCCTGTAGGTCCTGGCTGGGGAGGATCCCGAGGAACATCCAGGGAGCTGGGACCATCTGTGTCTGGCATTTGCAGAGACTGCAGTTCACCTGTGGAAGGATCCACTTCTTTGGAAGATAAGTGGGTCCAGTCCTCCTCACACCCTGAAGAACTGCTGGACTCACTGTGTTCCTGAAATGGATAGGAAAAAAGGTCCAGGTGCTGTAGTGCTTTCCAGGCAGGATGTGCACTCCCTACTATCTGCCTTTTATATAGAGAATTACATTCACAGGAAGTCCCACTGCCTTTGCTGTAAACCTGTAACAGTGTATCACTCAACCTGCTCATTTTAATATTCACTCCCACCATGCATGTTAAGGGATGATACTCAATTACTGTCATAGTTCCTGTACCTGGGAGTGGAAGATGCCATCTTCCATTTGTGTGGGCACAGGATCTATCACCATGTCTTGTATCTGTTCTGCAACAACATTTACTTGTGTAGCAGAGTCTGTGTTATTCCCATCTGCTTTGGTCTGAACATTCTGGGTTGGAGCACTGCTGGTTGCCTCAGCATTGGTCTTCTCTTGGTTGGCAGAAGTGGGAGTCACTTTGCTTCTCTCTCCTCCATGCTCCACATCAATATCAACTTCAATACCTAGAAATGCATTGAGGTGAACAAAGTCTTAAAGAGATTTTTCCAAAGCACAGTCCTAAACGATCTCAAATCAATCAATCCTTCTCTGCACGCTTAACATTTCTGTCATCCTACAGTTTGCCATATAACATGCAGGAATTAAAATGCAAAGCCTTCTTTAATAAAGAATAGCTACACACCATATAATCTTCCTCTGCACAGACAAGCCATACATTTGAAGGGCCAGGGCAGAAGTTACATCTTTGGCCACATAAACAAGGCAAAATCCAGAGTCACGACATGTTACAGTCACATGTTAATGAAATCTTTCTTCACGTCCTCTCAAAGACAAGGTACTGAGTGGCCATTCTAAGCCTAAGCATTATTAGCATCCAAGTGTAAATTAAGCCTTTGAGGCTTAGGAGACAGTTCCAAGACCAGTCACAACAGCTGACTGCTGCTCCTGTTAAACAGGCCTGTAAACCAGTCTCAGGGACTGGTAAAAAACTGTAAGCCACTTACCCAGAGGGCTCAGAAAAGCTGCAACACTCTCCCCAACATTCTTTAGGAAGGTGACATTGGGGTCCTGAGGCTGGCTGTTAGTAGAAGCTTCTAGAAAAACAATTTAGGTTAGCACACGGAAGCTCAGAGGGAAAGGGCACCTGCAGAGGGTGTGTCCCCACAGCAGCTTAGTGCTCATTCCTGTCACTCACATTCATCACACAATAAAGCACTACAGAGAAAAACTAACTGAGCTACCTCTGGAACAGAAAGCCAGCATTAGCATTGTTATGGCTCATTAGCCATGCTGAAAGGCAGATCTGGAGTAGAATAGTGACATGCTTGAGCTAAAGTTTGGCTTGGTTTGGTTCCAGATACTTTATCTGCATCCTTATTGATTGCATGGACCCAAGCACACCTTAAAGTAATCATACTTTGTGCCAATTATTTCAAGCAGATTAGATTAGTTCCTCTGTTTATTTTCCCACCCAGACTCTACCCTGTGCTACAGAACCTCAGCTAGTCTGAGGTTCCACCACCACCTTGTCTAGCAGGGCATCATCTCCCCTTACCTTCTGCAGCAGGTGCACTGGGGGCTGCAGCAGTGGCTTCGGCTGCCTCTGAGTTCTGGCAGGGAGCTGCAGGCCCGGGATAGCCCCAGCAGTGCATCCACGGGAAGGGTGGGACACCGTGGCGCATTTTACGGAGCCAGCGTCCTCGGGGAAGCCACTGTAAAGGACAACATTCATGTGACACTGTTCACACAGCCAGGTTCTGAGCAACTGAAACTCAGAACCTGAATTTGAGCAATCTCCCATTCATCAGTTCCCTTCCGTAGATTTTGCTCACCTCAAATGGATTAAGCAGTGGGCTTTGGAACATCACCATGTTGTGCTCCTTGTGAATTCCTTTCCCCTCACAGGTGCTACACAGGTCGTAGTCTGGACAGACACTGCACTTGAACCTGGTTCCCACCACGGGTCCCTCACAGCCATCACAGATGACATTGGGGTGCACCATGTTGCGGGGAGGCTCCTGGCTGCACTGTGAGCGGTGCTCCCGCTTGCACTCCTTTTTGTCTGTTAAGAAAAGGAAACTTTGCATCAAGAACAGGTTACTATTTACAGGCTGGAAATCAGGCAGAATAGGAAGCACAAACAGCCCATCAAAGCAGAGTTGACTTACTAGGTCAGTTTATATTTACACTGGCTGCCAAACTTAAGCCAGGCTCATGTAAGAGACCTTAAACCACATGTAAAGAGGTTTTGCAAAGATACCTTCCCCTGAAACCAAGCATGCCTTATCCTAAATATCTCTTGGCATGCTTATTTTAGATTAGTACTGCACCACCTCATCTGGCTTCTCATCCTACTTTTCTAAGCACTGCAAGAACAAAATGTTACTTGAGGAGTTAAGAAGGCGGATGCCAGAAAGCATAACATGAGAACAGGGACAACAGGTGTGGCTCACTAGATGGACTTCAGATAAAGCTTTGAGGGCATCTACCTGAACACAAGGGATTAGCAAGCAACTATGCACTGGGAGAGTGGAATTAAGGCTAACACTTTGTTATGAATATTTAAAATACCAGTGCCAGTTTAGAGTATCCAGGGAACAAGAATGACAACAGAGCCTCACATTCGACCAGCTGATTGGGCGAGGAGGAAACTTGTGGTCTGTTTATCCCATCTCATCAGGGAAGATTCATGTTCTGTCATATTACACTGCCCTTTATCTGACCTCCCCGCAGAGGCCGCAGCTCCCCCAGGCCCTGGAGGACACGGGGAAGGGCCAGGGCCGGCTTGTCCCGTTTTGGGAGCGCTGCCAGGAAGCGCTCAGCCGAGACCCGCTATACCCTCCGGAGCTGCGCGGCCGTACCTTTGATGTAAACACGGAATACGCCATCCTGCACGTACGGCATCGCCAACTCCAGCTCCTCGTCGGTGGAAAAAGCGATCAGGTCCCCGTCCTCATCTGGAAAGGGCGAAGCGCAGGGTGAGGGGCCCGGTCAGGTGTCACGGGGGGTAACGGGGCACCCAGAGCCCCGCACCCCGAGACCTGCCACCCCCGGGACACCCCTCGGGGCCCGGCCCACGGCCCCTGCCCCGCTCACCCTTGTAGTGCATGCGGAAGGCGGGCGGCGGCCCGGCCCGCAGAAGCCCCTGGAAGAGCTCGGCGACGCGGTCGTAGATGGCCCGGTAGCGGGCGGGCGCCGGCAGGGAGAAGCGGCGGATCTCGCGGGCCGTCTCCTCTTTGCCCAGCAGGTAGGCTTTCACCGTCAGCGCCGCCATGGCTGTGGCGCAGCAGGAATTGCGGCCGAGAGCCGAAACAGACACGCACAGGGCGGAGCGAATGACTGCTACAGCGGCTTCCGCGGGGCCGCTTTTATAGCGCTACGCACAGGCCCCGCCCCAAACAGGCCCCGCCCCTGGCGCTCAGGCTCCGCCCCCGCAGCCCCCCGGTGCCGGTGTCGGTGCCGGTGCCCACCCAGCGCCGCGGGGAAAGCGCCCAAGGCACGTTTTCCTGCAGCCGGGAAAACCTGTGGATACGTGCAACTGCCCGTGTCTGCCCCCTGCCCTGCTCGGCCCCCGGGAGCAGCGCCTGTGCCCGCGTTTGTGCCCTGGGGCAGTGCCAGGAGGGTATCGGGGCGCGGGGTTGTTGTGGTCACCAAAGCAGCAGCGGGGCCTGGGCGGCGGGGAGTGAGTGCGGCACAGGGACCTTCTGGGCGCCCTCCGAGACACACCGCTGGGGAAACAATCGCACCGTGGGACAGCTCTGGGCTGTCCTGGTGCCGTCACCGTTCCGCAGCGGCCACCAAGGTACAGCGACCACGTGCTAACACGGCACTTGGCCACGCCGGCCCTGCCTGTCCCTTCCATGGTGGCAAACAGGGCCAACTCGGCCGGGGGACAGAGGCGGGGAGCCACGCGCCAGCCCTGCTCGTGCAGCACCCACCGGAGGGGCTGGCGTGCCGAGCGTGGCAGGAATAAATAACATTCCCTCGAACCCCGTGCTTTGGAAGGGGGGGCTAAAAATAAGGACACTGGTGTAAACACAACTGACATTCAGGAGGATGTGCTGTGGCCTTTCCAAGCTGGTTGGCAGCAGTATTTTTTTGCAGATCAGATACAGTTGACAGGCCTCTTAATCCAGCCACAGGAGGGTTCAGCTGGCAGAACACACCGTCTGTGCTGTCCAAGCATAATTAAATAATGATGGATCAATGATTATTAGGTTCCTTGTTGGTGTTAATTTTCTCTCACCCAAGGGCCTGACCACTCTGACTCTTGGTGCTGTATTTCTTACTTTAAGATACTAAGAACTTAGGAAAAACTGTGTCACGATTTATCATCTTCTGTAATCAAGAGAAGCATTAATTTTAATTTCCACACTGGGAAGGTAGTTTATTTCTTGACCTAAAATATGTATGTTAAAACACTTGGCCCTTCACGTAGAGACATTTCTGGCATATGTGCGGCAATGTTGAAAATGCAACACTTTCCTGGAAAATAGTATTTACGGTGGAAAAATTTGCCCCATTTAAGTTAAAATGTTTTCTAGAAAATTCAATTTTTAGGTATGACATGGCTAATATTTTCATCATGAAGCAGTGGGTTAAAGTTTAAACACCAGCAGATTCAGGAGGAAGCATGGATGAAGCATGGATGTAGGAAATGATTCAGCGGCTTTTACAGCAGAAAATATTGAAAGGTTTGGGCAGGCAGCAAAGCCGTACTGCACTCACCTTCCCTTTTGCTTGTTCGCTGTGTGCATCCTTATGTCTTAAAGCTTATGACTTGACATTGTTGGATTATGTTTTTTCTCCATAAAATCTGATGTGGCACCAGCAGAAGCAGGACATGCAGTACAGGACACTCTGCCAGTGCTGGATCTGCCTCACCAAGCAGCACCTCCAGCACGTCCATCTCATGTCCTGTTTCTGAGGACCCCGAGGGCCACTTTTGGTCTCATCTATAAAGCCAGGAACTCGTATTTTGAGACCCAGCTCCAGCACATTCATTTCTTAGGTACTAAGTTGCCGCTGTCCCAGACAGCACCAATTCCTATTCCCTTCTCCATCCCTGCCTGTGTCTGAGCGGTGTTTGAGGCACAGGGGGTTGTCCTCAAGTTGCTGTGTCTTTTCATGTCAGTTCTGTCTCCAGGCTAATTGATTGTTGCATTTATAATTATCAAGCAATGCGCTAAAGTAAAATCAGAAATCTGAGTTTTCCTCTGTGTCCACTTTAATCCAGTTCTCCTGGTGGGACATGCTGAGTCACGTTCAGCTTTCTGGGTATGACATCATGCACTTTTACAAAACACAAGGAAAACAGGCTTTCACCGGTCTGTTGTTGGCTTACCTCACCGATCACGGGACAGGGGTGACTCAGTGAGTCTCCTCCTCGAGGTCGGGGATTTCCTCCCAGCAAGCCCTTTCCCTGCTCAGACCTCGCTCTCCCCATTCCCTCCAGCCCTGGAATCTGCCTCTGGCCGGTTCCTCAGCACCCAGAAGAAGCCACATGAGGAGCTGTATTCGCAGATCCACTTGAGAAGTTTCTCCCTCTATTTATAAGTGGATCTGGATTTTGGCATTCTCAGTGTGAAGCAGTGGCTGTGTGGATATTTTCTTATGATTCCTTAGGAATCCCATAGCAGCACAGCAAACCCTGCCCAAAAAGTGGCTTGTTGGCCCCAGGTGCTGAGCCACCAGCTTCACAGATGGGTGTAGCGAAGGAACAGTCAAGGGAACAGGGAAAAAAGCTGTTGGAGTTTAAAAATTCAAGTTAGAGTGGAAAGGCTTAAAAAGAAGCAATTACCATCCCTTCAGTGTTCTGCTTTCACTCTACACCCACTTCTTCTGGGAAATTTTTAAAAATATTTGGTGAGTTTTTGTTCCAAGGGCACAATCACCACAAATACTCCTTATGTCCAAACTTTGCATGTTTGCAGTAAAAAAAACCCGGGGGGAAGAAGGTGGGGGGGGGGNTTGCTTGCAAACCACGGCAGAGGCTGATGAGAATTTTACAGAGGAAATTTTCCCCCAAATCGTTGCTCCAGCCTGAGGCTCCCATCACTGTCCCAGCACTCCCGGTGAGGAGGGGAGGGTTTGGCCCCTGTGCCCCCCCCCGGCTCTGGCAGGACAGTGTGTGGTGACAGAGGGACCACGTGTAGCTCTCCGGGCTGCACCAAGTGTCCCATCCTCACACTGCCATCCCACAAGCTCCTTCCAGAGGCTTCTGGAGAGGTGCAGGATGCTCCAGACATGTCGGGTCAGACGCTGGTGACTCAGCCCGGTCCCATGACCGCTTCCCTCCTCCTCCAGCCCAGTGAAAACACTGTTTATGCCTCGGAAGCAGAACCCTCCTTCCTCATTGGCACAGGCAGAGCAGAAAGCCGAGCAGGGAGTTTTTTGCTGTCTCATTTTTGAGGCTGAGCTTTTCTGAAGTTCAGCTGTGCCACGTCAGGTGTTTACACAGGCTCAGCAGCGTTTCTCATTGCTGTGACGTGCAGGGCAGAAAACTCTGGGACGATTTTTCACTGAGACACAGGAGCAGATAGGAGAATGGGTGGAGAGCAGGCACAAAGTACAAGCACGCTAGGGGTGTCATGCAAATCCATAAGGATCTTATGTTCCCGAAGGTGAGAAAGAGCTTTTTGCAACCTACGCAAATTGCTTGGGGCAAGTGTTGCTTTGAGAACCCAACTTGTAGCTTTTGCCCTGAATTAAAGCATCAACATGTCAACACATTCAAGGTAATGTTGTCATCTTCCTCTCTCATGGCTAAGAAGATCTGGAAACATTTATACTGCAGTGAAACAAGCCCTGGTGATTTTTGAACTCAGCAGCCTGTAAAACACATAGAAAATGAAATTATTTTGTTTCTTGCATAAAGCAGCCTGGGAAGGACCAAGCCAGTAGATGGGCCAAACTACAGAGCTGAGCTCTTTATCTGAGCTCTTTAGAGCACTAGATAAAATCAGCTATAAATTTGGATTGCATTTTCTACCGAGACCTAATAAATGTTTTCTCTTTCTAATTTTTGTAATGGCCTCAGGACCTGTGGATTGCTATGGGAGTGCTTCCCATGGAGGGCCCTCATTTCTGCAGCATGCTCAGCACTGCCAACATCAGCTGTTCAAAGCTCATGAGATCACCTTAAGAAAAAGCTTTTCTATTTGCTGCTAGAGTCTTGTGTCTCTGCAGTTCACATTTTAATCTTTGCTCAGCAAAAGGACCAAAGCTCAAAGCTTCTCAAAATTTGCTCAAAATTTTAAAAAACAGAATAAAAGACAAAACTGGGAGCAGAGGGATGGACTTCAAGAATAAAAGGGACCTTTGCAGGTGTGAGATAAAAATGGCAGGTGCTGCAATTTGGCTTAGTCCCTCATTTTTTCCAAGAGAACCCAAGGTTTTTATCATGAGAGAGTGGTATAAAGCTCATTAATTTCTTCAGACTTTTATGAAGACAAAGTATAACAGCAGAAATTAGATTAAACTTTATCCTTGGGAAAGAGTCTAATTAATTGTCTTGGAGAAATTATTAATGTTCCTCTCTTCTCTTCCGCTGCAGACACACCACATATCCCAAGTGGTGGGAGCATTTTGCACCTCTGAAAATAAACAGCCAACATTTAATGGACTAAAACATTTTCCCACCAGCAGCTCTTACTTCTCTGCCACCTCTCGGGGGGTTTTGCCATTAATTCTTGTGGACCTGCTGTTGGCTCCTGGGTTTGACACCGGGAGGTCGAGGGTGGGTTCAAGGTAAGAACTCAGGTGGGCTGGGTGGGACAGAGCCCCTGGTCTTTGCTGTGATGTGCAAGTGCTGTGGTGGAGGCTTCGCTGGCAGAGGGTGTGCTGGGCTGGGGGCTGAGCCTGGGAATGTGGGAGCTCACCACGGAGCTGGCCAAGTGCGGCAGGGCTCGGCTGCCCTGAGACTGGGAGCTGCTGCTGGCTCATGTTCCGATGGGGACGGTTGCTTGGGCAATGCTTTGTAGAATCCAGGTCAGGATGCACAGGTCCAGGCCCCGGCCCCTGGGTTTTTTTTCAGCATTCCAGAGTTCTGCTCAGGGCAGTTCTTTGCTCAGGGTGCTGCCCGGTGTGAGCAGCGGTCTGTATCAGAGCCCTGCAGCTCCTCCCTGCCTTCTGTCAGTGGAGGGCGGCAGAAACTTCTGATGCCGTCCAAAGGGCTCCCTCTGCCGATTTCCTTCCGTGATTTTCTAACCACCGGGAGAGGCCATTTCAGGATATGAAAAATGTGGTTTTATTTCATGAACTGGAGAAGATACTAAGGATGCAGTTAGACAAGACCATAACCTGCAGAAATGGGCGACCTGTGCTTTTCCTCATAAACGTGCATGGCCCTCAACGAGGCACCCACAGCTCCTGGAGGCAGCTCCTGCACCCTGCTGGGTGCTGGGCTCCTTTTGCCTCTCGCCTTTCCAGAAGGAAACAGAGTGGAGGCCTGAGGACCCATTTGCCAGGTTTTCCTGTTTCAGGACGATTCCCGTGTCTGCTAGAGTGTTGCTGGGAGGAGATGTGCCCACAGAGGGCGGCTGGCTCCAGCTCATCCCTGCCTGCCACCTGGGAAGCCTCTGGGGCAGCGACTGAGCATTGCCTTGCTGAACATTGCACCCTAATTGATCCAAACATTTCAAGCAACAGACTTTGATCGCTGGAAGCCAGTCCTACAATATTTACACGTCTGAGAAATATTTACTTGCTAAAAGAGCCCTGGGGAATGGAAGGTGGCAACTTTCGCTGGTTCAGGAATTATGTACCCATGTACAGAGCACCTGAGCTGCCTGACCTCATGCACAACCACAGAAACAAGTTCAGATGACGAAGGCAAATAAATGCCTGTGGAGCCTGACCTCACTGTACAGTCTATAATGAAATAAGCTGGATCCATTAACAGAACAAAACAGAAGCAAAATAATTTTTAATCTGATTTCTTCTGTCCTTCACCAAGGCAAGCATGAGCTTGAGGTCATAACCCCTGAATGCCAGGTGCTTTGGAAGAGGGATAATGTCCTTCCAGGCAGCAGCTTCTGTTTGTGATATTCATCTGGCCTCGATTTTCTCTCAGTAAACATTGGATGCTGTTTCCTAACCAAGATGAAACACTTCTGTGGGAATGGCAGTGAGGATAACAACTGTGTGACTCCAGGGCCTGCTGCCCCCAACCTCATCCTGCACTCCTCAGCTGTGCACACCCCGTGGGGACATCCCTGTGCATGGGGGCTGAGCACTCACCTCCATCCAGGGGCACCCATGTGTGACACTGCAGGGACTGGGCCATTCCCAGGGGTCCACGTGCGGGGATGCGCGTCACCCTGGCACAGCCACAGGTACGTGCACACCCCCACAGGCTGCAGACAGATGGACCCGGGCACGTGTCCACACACACACAGACATGGACACAGAGAGAGACACCTATGGACATGCACACACACACACACACGTGTACAGACCCACACAGGCACCCACAGATACACCTGTGTCCTTGTAGGGACATATGGGTGGGCATGAGGAGGCAGGCACGCATCGACAGGAGTAAGCAAAGGATGACAGGTGTGCACCTTTATATACATAACCCATGCATGTGCACTCTTGCACACACATGCACATGTGCATGGAGATGTACAGACACACACACACAGATGGACACGGGCACACACAGACACTCATAGTCTCAATCTCACACACTGATACACAAACACACACAGATACACACATACTCAGACACACGCAGACACACTCGTAATCTCAATTTCACATACACTTTCACACAGTCACACACACACAGATACACACACATTCACACATGTACTCAGACACGCAGACACAAGCAGACGCACACAGACACGCTCAGACACTCACACTCACACACAGATATACACTCACACATTCACACATATAGACACGCAGACAATCTCAATCACACACACAGTCACACACAGATACACATTCACATACACACTCATACACACACAGTCTCAATCTCACACACACAGATACACACACATTCACCCACATACACATACACAGTCTCAATCTCACACACAGATACACCCACACATTCACACACATACTCAGACACACAGACACACTCATAATCTCAATCTCACACACTCTCACACACACACAGATACACATTCACACACATACTCAGACATTCAGACACAAGCAGACCCGCTCAGACACACTCACACTCACACTCACACTCACACTCACACTCACACTCACACTCACACTCACNCGCCTCCTCGGGGACACGGCCGCCGCCGCCGCCGGGGAGGGGGTGCGGGGACTCCGCGAGTCGGGCCCGGCTGGACCCGGGGGCTGCGTTGGGATCCAGACCCGGTGAGCATCCTGCGGGACCCTCGAGATCCCGAAGAGCGGGATCCTGCTGGAGCCCCAGGGGTGCGGACTCGGCGGGGTTCTGTGCGCCTCTGGCCCCGGGGTACCCCTGGCCTCCGCGGGACTGTGACCTGTGGGACCCCTGGGGTGACCGCCCGTGCCCAGCTGGGCGGAAGGTGCCCCAGCCGGGAGTCTCTGCTCGTCCCCCAGGCGCACTGTGGCCAGGGGTACCCACGGAGGGTCGGGGAGCTGTGGGGTCTGGGCGGGCTCCTTGTCTGGGTCGGAGCGCGCTTGACGTGGCTTTGGTGATGTGCTTCTTTGCACCCTCATGTTCATGGCCAAAACCTTCACGGGCGATGGGAGCCAGGTGGGTCAAATCTGCGTGGAAGGGTGGTGGTGCCCGCAGTTGGGGGGAGCTCTCCAGTGCTGGGGGTTCTTTGGGCAAACTGATGAAGGGAGATCTGAGCAGCTCTGCCTTTCTTGCGTGCGTCTGTTGTGGCTCGATGCTGAGTCCAGTAACTTCAGTGGATGTGGGACAGGTGTGAGGGCTGTGGCTTCAGCACACAAATACTGGTGCGGGCTTTGTACTGAGTAGGCGGCTGCAGAGCAGAGGTGCAGAGCCCTGTCCCGCCGAGGCTGCAGAGGAATCCTGTACAGGTGTTGGCAGAGATGCTTGCTGCTGGCTTTTTCTGACAACACAATAGTTGCTTTTCTCCACCCAGTCCCTCAAGCAGTGCACTGGACTTATCCTGGCCTGGAGGACAATTCTGACAGTTGCTTCTGAATTGTGTCTCTGTACTGTGTATGAGTGTGCAACCTCCTACACCTGTGGTAATCACTCAGCTCTTCCAGTTCCTGCACTTCTAGAGGTCATTAAAGGTGTGTGGTCTAATGAAACAGCCCTTGACTTTCTCATCCTATTTGCCATGGAAGCATCTCTCCCTGCTACAGGTGAGAAGCAGCTTTTTTTGAGTGTAAGCTGTGACTTGATGGATTTGCAATTCTGTGGCACACCATGCACCATCCCAAAGTGCATCTTGTGCGTGGTGCAAGGCTGGCATCAGGTCTGGGGCAGCTCTGGGACAAGGTTTTTGGGCTCTGATGGGCAGGATGACCTGAGCCCACCCAGCCCCTTCCCTGACAGCAGGGCAGGAGTGCCTGGGATGTGCCATTTTCTCCTGGCAGCTGCAGGTGTCTGACAGGTGGCTGCTTGGACTCCTCTGCCTCATTCATCACTGAAGGCTCTCCTGTTGTGCTACTAAGGTGGTTTAAATCCCATCAGAGCTGCCTCCTGCAGAGGTTTGGGAGACAGGTGTTTGCAGTGCAGGGGTGCTGCCTCGGTACCGGTGGATTGGTTTGCTTCTGCTGGTCAGATTTTTAGCTGGCCAAAATGTTTGCATACCTAGGTGTTGGTGTTGTGTGTTGCTTTCAGACAGAAGTGCTAGACCACAGTAGTTGTGCAGGGGCAGAGGAATGCTCTGAGAACTGCCCTGTGGTTACCACTGAGCAGTGGCTTTGCTTGCAGCTTCCGCTCATAAATAAAGCAGAAGCAGCGTGCAGCGCTGCGTGGGCTGCGAGCAGCCCCTCCTGCTTTCAGAAGCAGGGTGGCCAACCCCACTAGGCAGTCTGTGCTGTCTGGGCTGCGTTGTCCTTTGACACACTTTTGTTTTTTAGCAAGCAGCTTTTCCCTGTGGCTCATGCAAGTGCCGAGGTAACAACCCTGGGTACCACTGTCCCTGTCCTCGGCAGGACCCTCCCCGGGATGCGCAGTTTCCTCTGGCAGCAACAGATTGTCAGCAGCACAGGGCGATGGCTACAGCAGGTCTCAGCCCCCACGGGCCGCTGTGTCAGCACTGCAGGTTTCCTGCTATTATGGTCATTTACGTATCAGGCCGTTATTCAATACAGAGCTGGAGAAGACCTTGAGAGGTCACTCAATCCATCTCCTGCCCTCCGCAGGATCGCTGATAACCAGCCCCTTCCTGACAGATGTTTGTCGTATTCATTCTTAAAAACCTCCCATGACAGGGACTCCTAAGCTCCTCAGACAATCTGTTTGACATTTAGCAGCCCTCATATTAGGTTTTCCTTATGATTGGTACAGAAACGTCTTTTTCTACAGTTTAGTTTCAGGATTGCTCTTCTTTTTTCTATTTATTGGGCACAGGCAGAAAATTTCCTTCCTTCCTTTGCAGCAGGCCAGTTGATATTTGGAAGTTACTACTGTTTCCTTTACTAATACAGATTAAACCACACTAGTTCATTTGATCACTCTTTTTTAGGTCAGGTATTCTTGGTCTGCAGTTGCTCTTGTTACTCTCTTCTGGACCATCATCCTTGGTGAGGAGTGATGGTTAACCTGGGATAAAGGGCTGAAGTTGCTGCTGTATTTTTGCTCAGAAGACTGAGGGTTACTTCATATCTTTTACAAACAATGATCCTGTTTATACATCCCACTGTGTGTGCTTTTCACTTTTGCCATAGGTGACTCTTGTTTATATTTTTTATCCCATCAACCCTTCAACTATTCCTCTCCAGAACTTTTCCTGCTTTTCATTCCTTATCTTGTGTTTGCCTGGTTAATTTTTCTTACCAAATTGCATTACTTCACGCTTGTCCTTGTTGAACTGCGTCCTTTTTTTTTTTTTTTTCCAGACTGCTTCTTCAAGTTATCTGGATTGTTTTGAATTCTTGTCCTCTTGCATGCTTGCAGTCCCTCTCAGCTTGGTGTAGCCTTCCAGAGCAATCAGCCTGTTTTCTCTGCCATCAGCCAAGTCATGGATGAAAACACCAATTGGTGGGATGGGTTCCACTGGAAGATGCTTCAGTAGGGTCCTCCCAGTCTGTGCTCACAGAGCAGTGCCCCATTGCAGGGTGGGTCTTCCCAGCAGTGCTGGTCCCACCTTCAGACAGCTCAGGCCAGTCCCTGCATCCCTGGCTACGTTATGGGCATGTCCCATCAGAGGTCTCTGAAATCTTTGTTTCTTCTCCCCTTCCTGCAAGTTCTGACACCCTGTCACGGGAAGAAATATGAGAGATTTGATGTGATTTGTTCTTGATGAGCAGAGGTTATTTTTTGCTCAAGTTCTCCTTGTCTTCTAAGCACTTCAGTTGAACTTAAGCTGATTATTCTATAATTTCCTTGTTCCCATCCCTGTATTTTTCAAAGATAGGCTTTGTGTTTGCCAGTCCTTTGTAACAGCAGTCATCCCCTGTGAGTGACTGGAGACAGTTCCCAGGGCTCCTGAGTTGCTGATGTCATTGAGTTCTGGGGAAGTCTGGCAAGGTGTCCACATTGCCTCCTATGGGGGACAATATGATACTAAAATACATGTAATGCATTGCAGAGTCTGCTTGTCTTCCCACTCTGTGTTGGGAGGACAAAACAATTAATTGAAAGAGAATAAACCAGGACAAACCTTCTATAGAGCTGCTTTTCTGAGACCAGCTCAGGGCTTGTTTACCTGCTAATAGTGTTCTGCTGTGCTGTGGTTATTAGTAAAGTTTTGACCTCATGGTCTGCAAAAACAGATGCTGCCTCTTTCCAATTATAAATGGGGTTTGAAATAGTCTGCTGGAGTGGGAAGAGAAGGGCAGCCTCAAATAGCATAGCCACTCACCCAGGCAGCTGGTGTCCAGCATCACGGGCTGTTGGGAGGTGGGCCACGTGCTGTGCGTCATGGTGGTGGGTGTCTTGGCCAAAGTCTGATATTGTCTTTGCTGATTTTAGATTTAAATACAGTTTAACTTCCCAAAACCATGAGCTGCCATGCAGAAAGCTCTTTTGTAACCTGGTGTCAGGTGTTGGATATGTCGGGTTTATGTGTGGAGAATCAAGCCTTTGGGAAGGCACAGGCAGATTTGGGTGTTAATGTGCCCAGGGTGGGGACTCCAGGGGACTTGGGACTTACTGAGGGATCAGTAAAACCAAGAAGGTTTCATGACTTTAGGTAAGTTACAAGTACAGATGGGATGAAGACAAACAGTTTAACCTACCTGCAAATAAATTGTTGTGGTTTTTTTCATTTCCAGTGGTGACAACTGTCAGTTCTCAACCATAATGTTTGTTCTTGACTGACTGGCCAGCCATGTGCTGCTTATACAGCCCTTCTCTTTGCCCCTTGCAGCCTATGCCAGAGCCATAAATGCTGCAGGATATTTAGATTTTAAGTGTTTGGATTTGATTTTTAATTGAATACGAAATTTTAAACTTTGTATTGAACCTTTTAGGAGACTCCCAACATGCTGCCTATTGGAAATGCCACATTTCCAATGCAGAGGTTGACATTGCACCTCCTCAGTATGGCTGTGTAGCTCAGGGCAGGCTCTGTACCCATGCTGCCTGTGCAGGCTTCCCCTGGCAAGTCTTTTTTCTGTCAAATTTTAATGATTTCTAGTTACCCACTGCCAGCCAGCTCCTGGCTTCCATTGTAAAACCCCAACTGCAATCAACTCCGTGCCTGTAGATTTGCCTGCAAAGTGGGGTTGCCCTTTGCATGGTGGCTTCACACCCTTAGGATCAGCTGTGACTGTGTGGTATTTTGGGCTCTCACCCTGGGGAGCTGTTTTTCCCGTGGATGTTGTGCTTCAGAACAGGCGTGCACAGTTCCTTGAAGGACTCGCTGTGCGCATCCCGGGGGGTGTCTTGGTGCAGGTCTGAGCACGGGGTGTCTCCCTTGGTTTGTGAGGGTGGTGAGGAGCAGGATGCTGGGTTTGGTGGCTGTGGGGCACTGGCTGCAGCGTGGACGCTGCTCTGGTGCAGCAGGGAGGGCTCAGGCAGCGTCTCTGTGAGGAAACATCACTCGTGCAGTGCCGCGCACAGTGGGGTGCTCAGCTCGCTGGGGGTGTCCTTTGTGGGAAGCAAACTTTGTCCCCGAGGGATGTTCCTCTGAGTGTGTTTACAGAGTCTTCTTCTATAGTGCATAAAAGCCGTGAACGCTAATCCTCTCTGGAAGCAGCAGAGTCAAAGCTCGATACCGTTAAATACGAGCTGTGTCCTGCGGCATGTGGGGTTCCCGCTGCTTTTTCATTTCTGCTGCCTGCACCAGCTTGACTTCAGGTTTTTGTAGTTTCTTTGAGGTCTTGGGCACTGCCTGCAGCGAAATGGATACGAGTGAAAGCCCTGGTTTGCGCTGGGATCATTTCACTGCAACCCTTGCAAGCGTTTCCCAGGAGGAGAGAAGCCAGCAGGAGACCCAGCGAGTGCTTCTGAGAGCTGAGGAGGTGCAGGCAAGGACCTGGCTAGGGAACCATGGAGTGTAGAAATCTGTCCTTAAAATGCGTGGTGATTAAAAAGACATGCAGGAGCATTTCTGAGAGATTTTTTGTGGCCTGGGTGGTGCTCAGCAGACACTGTGTGAAATTGATGGCTGGAATGCAGCAGCATTTACAAAATTATCACACCTGTGGCTTGAACAGATTCATCCCAAGAGCGAGAGGCACTGTGCAATCTGTTGATATGCATTTATCAAAATAAGTCATTCATTGTCTGAAGTCACCTGTATTTCTGGTTTTATTTATTTGCAGTTTTTTAAAGGCCTTTAAATGGGGCTCTTGACCTGTATTGTGTGCGCACTTGCTGTGTCCCATTGCTGCTCCCACAGTAAGAGCTGTGGTTGTGTGATGGAGCTGAAGTTACAAGGGCTTTCTCTTAGTCTGTGTTCTTCAGCACAGACTTGGATTCGTGTCCTTGCTGTGCTGTGTCCCTCCCTGTCTTGGAAAAGTTGACTGGCTGGTTTCATTCCTCAGTTCCCATCTGCTCTCTGGGGACAGTGACATCTCTTGTCACAGGGCTTTGGAGGACACAGCCACGCTTCTGTGACAGCAGGGTCTGTGTCAGCACATAGGAGAGGAGCAGTCAGAGGAGGTTAACACACACACCCCCAATTACATCAAGTACTTCTCTTGGTTTACTTCTATTGCAGAACAAAACTCATTTGTGATTCCCTTTGATTCATCTAAAACAAATCATTGATTTGTACTTACATCCTGAATGTTCATTGATTATTCACTTAGTGTTTAATGTAAAACACATCTATAGCTGGCTAGTTTAAGTGAAGCTGCTAGTCATCTCTAGAAAGCCTTGAAGCCACTAAGGGCTGGAGAAATTGCTTTAGCAAGAGATGGAGAAGGCTGCTGCAGGTAGGCTTGGATTATCCATGGTTCTCCCTGTTCAGAAAACTCAAACTGGTCACCAAAGGCCCAATTTTTCTGATTGTGGTGTAAAGAAACACAAACAAATATCCACACTGGGCTTCCTGGCTCAGCACAGGCATTCACAGCCACCAGGACTTAGAAGGAAACCCTTGAGACTGAGCCTCAAAAACCTGCTTAAAAATACTTGGAGATGATGCTTAATGTTCTAGGTGAAGATTTTCCATATCATTACTGTGCCAGTTCTAATGCTGAAGTTTTCTTTTCCATGACATGGAGACCAAGAGGTTGGGAGATTGGGCAGGTGAAGAGGGCTGCTCTGGTGGCAGAACTCACTGGACAAATGAAAGGATTGTTGAAAGTATTAAAACAATCAAAGAGCTTCAGTGGGGGTGGCAGGTTAGCACTGTTAGGAGGAGAGACTTTTCTGGGAGGGCTGATCAAGCATCTGCTTAGCAGCTTCTGGATGGAGACAGAGTATTGTTGTCTCTGATGGAGGGAAATAAATTTTTTCTACCTTTTCCATTTGAATCGCAGCATATGGGGCTTTTTATTCAGCAGTGCCCTTCTTGGGTTTATTTTCAAGCTCACATCAGGCTTCCCTTGCAAAGCAGGAAAGTCTGGGAGTGGCAGATTCCTGTATTAAATAATCTCTTTCTGCATTACTTGTGTCACTGGCGAATTCTCCTTCTGTTTTGTGGTGGTGTCAAGTCACATTTGAGTCTCAAGATCAGTGCATTAGCATGGATGTGTCTCTGATGCACAGAGATGGCTCTGTAACTTCATCCTCTCTCCTGCCTGCCCCTGCCTTGGAGTGACTCCTCCAGTATTTAAATATTCCATCCCTCCTGTGCTATGTACAGGATAAATACTTACCTAAAGGTTAATCTGTATTTTGAAATGACTAGACATGCACACAAAAATGTCTTGTGCAAGGTATTTTCATTTCTGCTCATACTGAAGTGGACAGCAGTAGCATTAAAATGTAAATCATTAGGCTTTAAAGAAGCCTCTGGACAAGAATTACTCTCTACCTGTCTTTTATGTTCATTATGAGTTCTGTGGCATTGCAGTGTCCATTTACTTGTGGCTATAATTGTCACTCTGGTGGTTTAGGAGTTGTTGGTAGTGGGTTGGATGCTGAACTGTGGGAAGAGCGGTGTTGGCTGCTGCCTGGTCCGTACCTGTTCCTCAGTGAGTTTTCAGATCATCCTGATCACATTATCAAGTCTGTCTTAGAGCACTTAGGTTTTTCTTCTCTCCCTGCAATGCCAAGAGCTTTCTGGAAGGTTCAACCTGGAGTCCCTTTTTTGTCACTCACTGCTTGTACTTAAGTGGCCATAAATGTCCTGTGTATTGTCACTGTTCTGAGGAATGTCATGGCTTAGGGAGGAGGCCTGGGGTACCAAAAGTTTGTGTAGCCTTTAGAATTTCATGTAAATAATCAAGATAATATCAAGATAATCACAATAATCTTGTTTCTAATCCTGAGAAAGAAGCTCCTTAAAGATCTGTGTATATGTATTTTATATAATGAAAACAAGTAGTGGTTTAGTTAAAGCATAGTAGTGAGGCCAACCCTGCTCGTACCAAGAACTTCACACAGAAGCTGGAGAAGTTTTCTGAGGGAGAACTAAATTTCTTTATTCCTATTCAAAAGACAGACACTTAGGGGGCAGAGCTGCTGTGGTGTCCCCATGTGAAGAACAAGAGCAACGTCTGTCTGTGTCCTTTGCCAGGTGAATGGATGGATCTGGTGATGGTTGAGCTCTCTGAGACTCAACCACTGCCACAGACAAGTACCTGTCAGATGAATTATTCTGTTAATGCTGGCAGAAGTGTTGTGGTGGTCTCCCCTCCCTCTGCTCTGTGCCCAGACTGTGATCTTTTACTTTTATTTGATCTTGCCTTTCATGTTTTAACTATTCCTTTTTCGTGCCATCTCTCATTGCGCTCTCTGGAGCTGGCTTTGATTATCTTTTGTCTTTATCTTCTATTTCCCTCAGCTTCCTCCCTTTCTTCTTCCTTTGATGTTGTAGAAAATGACAAGGATGGAGATCTTCCCATGTCTTCCCTCTCTTAGCCTTGTCCAGTTCAAGTTATCCACTATTTGAAGAACTTTACCAGATACTCACCTAATAGCGTGGCTTCGTTAACGCCAAGCAATGATTCTGGGTAGAAGCTGGTTTAGGCTGCCTGGGGAGGAGATGGTGCTGATCTTTGCACCGAGTATCAGGGGTTGCTCTGAGTCCATCTGGGTCCCAGGAGTGGTGGTGAGGCCAGGCACAGCCCCCCAGGATAAACCAGCCTGATTGCAGAGTGAGGATGTGCTGTGGGGATGTTTCCCCAGGCGTCACACGTGGGCGGCTGGTGCTGATGGGCAGCAGGAGCTCCTCCTGCATTTCACATATAGAGCTTCAACTAAATTGAAGGAAAAGCAAAAATTGGGTTTAAAAGGAGATTAATTTGCTAACTTTGACGAGCGAGAAGTATTTAGGAAAAAAACTGGAAATGCAAATTCTGGCTGAGCACAAGCTTCATCATTTGATGGCTGAAATTCTCCACTTTGTCGTGCCAGTGAATCCACATGAAACATGTATTTTCCCTGAGCTAAAGAGCTGACCTGGGTGGGGGAGGTAAGTACTCAGAGTGGTGGATGAGCATAATTAGGACATAGATTGTGGGTTGGCTCTGTATAGATCAGTTTGTGTTTCGTTAATGTCTGGTTCCACCCTGTCTGTCTGTTTTATTGGATTAATTTATTACTTTCTGAAAGTGCCTCTCCAGTGAGCTAAAATATCTATTTACTGGAAGTATTTGGTTACCATGAAAAAGTGTATTTGGCATGTGTTTGGCAAATATTAAGTACTTCCTTCTGTTTCTTTTGCAATTTAATCTTCTATTTATCTTGGGTATTGATTGCTGAAGGCCTTGGTAATTATTTGCTGATTTTGAAAACAATGATTTTAGAGGCTTGAATTACTTTTGTAATATTAATCATTACCTTGGTGTGCTTGCCTCAAAGGATGGGCTCTTTCTGACAGCTCCAGGATGGACATTTACTGTCTGAAATGATGCTGCCATCTTAAAATAGCAAAATCATTACTGGTGTTTTGTTCCCAAACTAAGCAGATACTTGCAGAGATGCAAACCTGGCAGTTGCAGTCAGCTCACAAATTTGCTATTCCTCTTGATGGGAGGAGTGACCAGATTCTGAAGTCAAATAAAAATACGTTTGTATTCAGTTTCCAGATTAATTTCATGGTGCATTGGTCCCAGCTCTGGCGCAGGGCTGGTGGGGCGAGGGGCGGCCCCGCTCTGGTGGGGATGGAGCTCTGCAAGGGGGGAGAGAAGCCACCACTCCAAAGGGTCTCACACTTGCAAGTGAATGTGGTGCCATACAGAGGCACATCTTGCTTTGGGGGAAGGTGAGAAATTGAAAAGTCTCTGCTGGGAGCTGAGTAATTGGCACCTGCTATTATTGTGTCCCTCCTCCCCCTTTTAATAACTTGTTTATAGAGATACCTCTCCTACAGATCTCATTACACAGCCATAAAGCACAATTCTTTAAAAAATACATGCATTCCTATTCATGTCAGGTCTGAATACCTACCTCCTTCATTTTCCAGAAGAAGGGATGGTTTTTGTGGTATCCAGGCATCTTTCCTCACTGCTGGTCAGAGTCACAGCTGCCCATGCAGAGACGAGCTGTGTCCTTGCCATACCTGGATGGAGATGTAATTCTTCCATTCATACAAAACCTGGCAGGCAGTTAAGAGTGGCTGGGAGGGGAATTTTGTCTTCTTGTTGTTTTAGGCCTTGAAGCAAGGGGTTGTGTTGGCTGTTAGAGGGATGCTGGCCTGGTCTCCCTCGGAGCTTGCAGAGTGGCATACATTGCTGGAGAGCACGGGAGGCGACGTTTAGCACACGCTCCTGGGATCTCTAGCACAGTGAATCCCACTTCCTGCTCATGCATGAAGTGATAAGTTTAATTGGTTTTAACAGTTTCATCCTTGTTCTTTTATTAGTGGATCATGGTGCAAAAGGAAGCTGGGAGCGTTTTTGGGTCCTGTTCTGGGTAATTCGCTGAGTAAGTCTTGCTGAGCTTCATCTCTGTGCAGGTGCAGTGATGCATCTCCTGCAGGGGATGCGGTGGGAAGAGCATCTCCTCCTCCTCCTCCCCAACACATGTGTGAGGAAGAAAGAGGAGGAGAGGGCAAAATCATGTCCATGACAATTATTTTTTGTCATTTTTTCATCACCTTATAGGACAAGAATGATAAAGGGAGCCTCAGAAAAGAGGGCATTCCAGCAAGCCCTGGCAGGGATGTAATCTTTTTTCTTCATACCGAGGTATAAAGATAATTCCAATCGGGATTGAAACAGCGGATGGCAAATAATTCTTGAACAATCCGCTTATGGTGTTCCAGGATGCGAATGAAAACCACTAATGGGATAAAGAAGGATCTAGATAATTATCTTGACTGCATTAAATCCCATCCTTTCAGGAGAATACTCTTGTGTGGACACCAATTTCATGTGTATCAAATGCTAAAGCTGACTAGACATTTTCAGAAGCTGGATGATTCCAACACAGCCATCCTCTCTTGGTGATGATCTGTCTTTTTTCTACCTGGTTGGTCATAATAAATCTGATTTCTGGTCTCTGCTGCCCTGTTTCCTTTTTTCCCCCTCCCTGCAGCAGGTTTAGGCTGTGACACACATTCTCTCCAGGGCAGATTTGAAACCTCCTTCATCTTTTTCTCCTTTCATTTGGTCTGCTGTTTTGAGAGACTTCCTGGGGTTTTTTTTCCCTGTTTAGTGCTGTTGTTTTAAGTCTGACAGAAGAGCTGCATGTAATATTAAGGTGTGTGAGATATTTTTTAAATTGATCCATTCTTTTTTCCTCATCAAGAGCCTTGCAGTGTGAGGGATGGTGCTGTGCTCCAAAACAAATCCAGTTGTACAGTCAGCTAATGAGGCTCTTGTTGTAGGCTCTTCGTGTTTGAACCTAATGGACACCCCATGGATGGAGTGGAGGATGGCAGAAAGGAGCAGTTTTGTAGTGACTGAGACCATGACATTTGGGTGGGGTTGGCTCAGTTAACACCATTCAAAGCTTTGCATTAGAGAAATTCTGTCCTCTGAGACCCCATGGTCAGAGGAAAGGGCAACACAAACACACTTTTAAGAATGTGGGTGACAGAAAAGCACATCTAGGAAGTGGCTGGTTCTTCATTATCCCCCAACTGCTCAGGCTGATGCATTTTCCAGCTGTGAGAGAGCCATTTCTCTCCAGCCTCACATTAAATGTTCCCCAAGTGATCTGAGGCATGTCTGATCTGGCTGCAGCATCTTTTGGTGAGCCAGGCTGTGTGTCCCACAACGGGAGCAGTCTGGAGACTCTCAGCTGAAGAAGGCTGCCCACGAGCTGTCCTCCAGCTGGAAGAGGAGTCGGCACCATTCCTTTGCACTCCAGAGTACAGATGCTGTTCATGGCTGTTTTGTCAGGGAAGGAGTCCCATCATTCATTTGGAGAGTGCCCAAATGCAGCTTTTCAGTGTCAGACCCTCTGAAACCACAAGGTTCCCATCTTTACTTGCTGTCCTGGCAGCGTTGTTAAGGCTCAGTTGTCTTTAGGAGAACAGAAGGGCTTCCTTACTTTTAGTGAGAAGTCAAAGAAGAAATTCTGTCCTGTGCAAGGCGGACTTGGGTTTCCAATCTCCCTCATGTGGCAGAGAGAGGTTACAAGGGCCAGTTTTGTGCTGAAATCCAAGGGGTTGGTGTGTCTCTTTTTGCTGTGAACTGTAAGTTGCTCTTGACACCAGATTTGCTGTTCACAATACCATGAGCTGTCATTTGCCTGTCCCAACTGGAGGATGTCCTTAGAGGCACATGAAGCTCAGCCCTTCCATACCAGGCTTGGATTTGGGACAGGTAGGCTGCACCTAGGTGTGATGTAGGTAGGGTGTGATGTGCAGCTGGGCACACCCCGATAAAGCACTTGCCAAGCAGGGCTGTGTGTAGAGAAGAGGATATGTGGGATCCTTGCAGCCTCTGGAAGGCTCTTTAGGAAACAAGTCATGTTTAAAAAATGTGGTCATTTTTTGTTTTGGTGGCATGCTTCTAGAACAGCAACTCTTAAACTGAAATGCTCACACAGAAGTCATTATCGAGGTTTCTTCACCTCCTGATCAGAGTTGTGTGCCCTGTGGCTCTAGGAGCAGGGCTGAACTTTAACAGTGATGCCTGGTGCAGGCTTTTGCCTAAAAATACTGACATTCTGCAAGAGGAGCCTGGCAAGGTCTGACAGCTGATTCCTAAAAATCAATTGATTGCTGTTTAAAATAAGATATCCATCCTACGCACTCGTGACTTGCACAGAGATCTTGATGGGCATTTTCACCTGGGTCTTGGTATCACTGCACACCCTTCAGATGAACCACTCATTAAGAAATCTCATTACTTGCTCTGTTTAAGGTGTCTGGTTAGCTGAGTTGCTAATTGAAGTGTCCTTTCTTCAACCAGTGTTGTGATGGAGCAGTTTTTGGAGCTGTTATGCCAAGTGTTACCTCCACAGAGCATTATAAACGATCTCCTGCCATCTCCTGCTTGGGTGAACGCTACCCAGAGAGAAACTGTGATTTTTTTACGGATGTCTGCACAGCTCTCAAGTGACTTGCACGATGCACACACAGAGAAAGGCAGATATTTCATGTCTCTTTGGAAATCTGTCAAGACAGTGGCAGATCACTTAGCCTGTGCTGTCTGATCATAACTTCTAAAATGCAGGTCGAGGAGTATTGGTGTACTAGTTAAAGGTCAGGCAAAATTACGACCTTTAGCCCTTTGTAGCAGCTGTAGTCATCAAAGGAGGTGTTTTACTCCTGGGATTGAAACTTTAAGCACTCGTCTGTTGTTCCAGAGTGCTGGTTGGTTACTCTGCAAGCCTGCAAACCAAAGGTGCCATTTCTGCAGGTACCCCTGATGGTGACCCCAGCTGAGAGCAGAATCCTCTCTAGAGTGCCCTGAACGTCCTGGGTGCACTGGGAAGCCTCCCAGAGAGCTTCACCAGGTAAAGCTGGGCCAGGAGTGGAGCCCTGTAGGTGAGGTGGTTGTCAGTGGCAGAATTTGAAATCCCCATCAACTCATCAGCATCGTTTGGTTACCAAGGTCACTGCAGTGCTACGATGTACATGAGGGTCATTTGCATCAGACTTCAGGATTTGATGGAGAGGAGGAAAGGGAAGATGTTGACAAGAGAGAGCTTGTAGGTGGGTAGAATTCAGATCACTGCCAGCCAGTGCAGAAAAGGTCAAGAAATTCTTTTGTCTGCTGGTGTGTGGCACAGCACACTGACGAGAAAGTGTGGATTTTGTTTAGTTTGGCTTCCAGGAGAAGTCCTTACCTCTTCTCCTGCTGCCAGCTTCTTTGGAGTTGCCCTCTTTCCCTCTGCTCTGCCTACATTTCTTGCTTTGATTTCAATTATTTATACCATTTCTCTTCCCCTTAAACTGCTCCACTGCCTGTGCACTATGGAAGCAGCTGTCGCTTCCCAAGCCTGTTCTGCTGATGAGTGAAGAGCTGATCCCTCTGCACACAACTCGTTAAGAGCATTTCACAGGGCTCTTCAGTGTGGGCAACTATGTGGATGTAAAACTGCACTTGGATCTTACCTTACAGAAGATTTTAAGTGTGGCTGGTGAAGTAATGATCTACTTATTAATGTCAAATAGCAGGAGGGAGCTGCTCAGGGTAACAAGGGGAGAGGAGGAAGAGTTTTGCAGAGGAGTATGTCCCCTTCTTTTGGTGAAAATTAAGCAGCTTAAAACTAGAGGTTATTCTTCTCTTGGTTCCACCAGTGTGCATTCAGCAGAACCTCATTAAAATAATTTAATTTCTTTTTGACACAGGCTGATGTCACAGAGGTGACAAGGAGGTGTGGCCTCACCCGGCTGGTCTGAATTCAGAGCTGAGGCTGAGAGGCAAATTCAGCCATTCAATTTAGTCCTCCTTCATTTTTACCTCTGCAGCATTAAGCTTGGAGCATGAGCAGAAAATGTTTAAATCCCTTTCTTCATTGCTGCTGTGTTCAAACTGAATTAACTCTCATCCAAAGGCAGCCTGTGCTGTAGGAAATATCTGCCATGGTCCAAACTGTGTTTTGAGGTCAGAATTAAAATGTATGTAACTGTTGAGCAGTGAGTAATGAATACTCAAATCCTGCTCTTTGCCAACAGTTGTTCTGCAAGATGTGATTTGAACACATCCTTTGTACCTGTGCAGGTACATGAATGTGTTACTAGAACAGGAACCAGCACAACGTGTCACAGGAAAGAATGGTTATAAGGTGAAGCAGCTTGCTAGAAATTTAAATAATTTTTTTATTTCAAGCCTACATTAATTTATTTGACTTCCACAAATGTAGCTTCTAGAGTGTACTAGTAATTGATGTGAGGATGCAATTGTATTCATGGCACATCTGTGTCAGGGGCAGTATTTGTGTGCAGTGGCTGCTCCATGAAATATTTGTTCTCTCCTCTTGTCTCCTTCATCCAATAAGTAGATGTGAGCTCTCAGGGAAAGTGCAAACAATTTTTAGAGCTGTTCTAGATGTAGTCCTTAAAGAATTTTTTGATTGTGTAACTGAAAAGAGCTTTTTGAAAAGATAGAACAAATCTCAGGTAAAGAATGGCCAGGGAGAGGCT
Source organism: Rhipidura dahli (assembly GCA_013399225.1). Taxonomy (NCBI): domain Eukaryota; kingdom Metazoa; phylum Chordata; class Aves; order Passeriformes; family Rhipiduridae; genus Rhipidura; species Rhipidura dahli. The sequence goes on from VXAC01008557.1 coordinate 590,398, forward strand.
GGTGCTTTGCTGTATTTAATGAGCTTTCAGTCTGCAAATGAAGAAAGACTAAAGCTCCCACTTTACAGAGTCTGAGGACTGAGACTCTTGGGATGTGTTTGAGTGCAAGGGCTTCCTTATGGCTTCTTTTGGGTAGAGACCATTCAAGTTTGAAAAAATTGCTTAAGTTCCTTAAATCGTGTCCTGTCTTTCAGGGGGAATTGCAGTGATAATTGCAAAGTAAACTGAGGAGAGACTGGCAAAAATGAATGAGGCAGAAGTTTGGGCAGGACTCTCTGTGTGCTAAAGTCATTCTTCTGGTGCACAGTGGCCAACATTGGTTCCACCTGTATTTCAGAGGTTAGTTACATGGTACTGCCAGATTCCCAATGGATTAATGGATGTTTCCATTCAGACTGACAGCTCCTGAGGCCCCACAGCAGTAGGGTGAGGGTGGTGTTACCTGACTCCTAGACAGAGAAGTGGATTGATGAAAAGCAGAGCCCTCTACAAGGCTGGCTGGGTGTCATTCAGCCCACTTCACAGGTGGGAAATCAGGGCACAGCAGAGGTTCCCATAAATCCCTTTGGAACCTCCCTCTGAGCATCCCTCCTGCAGCCCCTCAAACACAGAAGCCATGTCTGCAGAAGGATGGGTTTGTGTTCCTCTGCTGGCATATTTGTTACTGGAGGAATGGCATTTATTGGGTTTTTCTGGGAGATCTACACTTGTTCTGGGCTGGGAAGTCCGTGGGACTCAGGGTAGGAACCTTGGGCTGTGCCAGGAGGACAGACAGAGGGAGCATCCTCTCTGCAGCATCTCACCCCGCTCAGCTCTGTGTTCTTCAGCAAGGCTCCAGTGCCAGACAAAATACACGTGTGGGGAGGCAGCTGGTGCCAAAGCTGCTGGAGGAGAGCAGCAGTTGGCCATTAGTGTGCTCAGAGGTTGGGTGGATTGATTGTGCTGCTGTGGAAACCCAGGGCCAGGGGCCAGGGGTGGAAGGTCACACCACAGGCTGCTGCCGGCGCAGAAGAAAGAGGGAGATATTTATGTTTTGTGGCGCCTCTCTTCCTACTTTGGAAAAAGCTTTTATTTTATGTGTCTGTGTGAATGCTTTATAACCCAAGTGCTATGGGTACTTGGAGTAATTGCTCAAAAATTGATGGTGCATTTTGGCCATGTACAGACATTGCCTTCAAGTTCCGAGGATTCTTCTCACAGATTGTGATGCATTTTTTTACTGCATTTAAATGAGTTATTTTATATAAATTCTGAGTGCTGGCAGGCTTACAATCACTGGGGCTTTTATAAGCTTGTTTTTTCTAAGGGATTGAAACAATGTCCTTCTTCCCAACAGCTTTCAAACTCTTCACTCAGCCCAGTTAGGCCATGGCATGGAAACCCCAGAGGTGATCTAAAGTCCTCTTCAGAGGACCCTTTTTAGAGGGTATTTTTAAGGTAGAGCAGAAGGGAGATCTGCTGATGGCTCTATCAGGTGTAGGTGAATCTGTACAGAAAGTGTTACCTTCATAGCCCGAGCCACAAGAAACTCTTTAATCAAAGCTTTTGGTTGAGTACAGGAGCTCCAGATGCTGGGTTCCCCCCAGGGGTGGGGTGTGTTGGGGTGGCTGTAGCCAGCAGCATTCTCTGTGCCTGGTCAGCAGCTCAGCCCATCCCTCCTAAAGTCCTGCCAATGCAGAAAATAAACAAGACCAAGCCTTTTGTTCCTTCTCACACTTCTTGCAGGAGTTAGAAGTAACAACAGAAAGAAAATATTTTGGGGAGGCGGGGGCAGGGTTAATGGGCCCATCCATTTCAGTATTCCTACCTATGGCCAGAGCCTCAATTATCTAATTTTTGTTGCTCTGGCTGCTTTGTTTTTCCTTCATTGCAATCAAGATAATGCAGTACAATAGTGCACTAAGAATTCCAGCTATTCAATTACCTTTCAGAAGTTGACTTAATTGGCTCTTTAAGTGATAGCTCTCTATTGTGTGCAATCAGCACCACTCAAGGAGGGAGCAGGAAGAGGAGAAGGCTTTTGTTTCTAATCAATAAACAGAGGTCTTTGAAATAATGCTGCTTGCAATTTGTATCGCTGGTTAAATTACACTGAAGATGATCATCTGCACCTTCCTGGAGGAGCACAGCTCTAGGAGAGTAATAAAGCTTTTCTATCCACAAACGAGGACTATTTTACTCTGTGTTTCAAGTTAATCCAGTATTCTCCTCTTGAATTTTTTTTCCCCCCAAAGTACTAAAGAAAACCAAACCCAAACTGCTGCAGAGCCTGGCACAGATGGTTTGGGAAAGTCCAATATGTAATGACTAATCATTTGGTTTGTACCTCATAAAGTATGCAAATAAATGTGATACCTGATGATAAATAATTCAAAGTAGAGATGCAAGGCAAGGGGAGATTATAGAAGGAATAAATATGTGTAAACCAACCTTAAGAAAAATAAGCAATCTCAAAAGCTTAAGCTCTTCTTCCAAGCTACAGTCCATAGAAACAGCTGCTTCTAGATGCAGGGTTCTTTCCAGTGCTTGACTCCAGGGGACTTGAGGCCAGCAGGATTTCCAGTTTGTAGTCAGTTTGGCCAAAACTACAAATCTCAGGAGCTGCTCCCCTTGCACAGCTCTGTTGCACTTCAGGTCATCACTGAGCCTGGTTTAGGCAGCAGTAAAGCTTTGCCAAGCACATCCTATTTCTTTTAGATATATATTTTTTTGTTTATTTTTTACTAGTTATTGGGTTAAAAGTGATCATCTGCTTTATAGTTTCATTAAAACTAAAATTACTAGTCATAATTAACTATTTAGTCCTAATTAAAAGTATTTTGAATCCAGAAAGGTCTTCTTGAGATTGCAAGAGGCACGAGACTGGAAGTCATGCTCAGACCCCTGGTGCTACCACTGCCTGGGTTCCAGCTCCCGTCCCCTGATCCATCCCCTCCCGTGGGGGTGGGTGAGAACTGCAGATGCAGACCTGTATGGAATCACAGGTTTTAATAATTAAGCATCCCACACACTCCTGGGTAGGGTGCATGTCTCTCTGCACTCCATTTTCAACACCTTCTATAGGGGATTTCGTTTGCTTTGTGGGAGTTGCTATGGGATGTTCTTTGCAGGGATTGGCCCACTCTGACCAAGCTGGGATTTAATTCATTAAAGATGCTTCTTCCTTTGCTCCCTGCCCCATCCTGCTAAGAGGTGGATAATCACCTTTCTGTGCAATGTTCTTGCAGCGGGAGGGAAGATGGTGTTGATCCAGATTTACAATCCTGCACCGAAGAGCAGCTGTAAGATCATTTCACGTGTCAGCTTTGTAGGAGTTTTCGCTGAACTGTGGAGGTAGCTTGATTTTGCCCTTTTATCAGCCAGAAATAGCAATGCTACAATGTCCTGCTCCAGCTCAGCATTTGGCAGCGTTCCTGAAATTGCCAGCAGCCCTCTCCTGGCAGCCGCTGGCCGGTGTCAGGCGCCTTCGTGCCCAGACACCCCGACAAGGCTGTGTTTGTTCGCCCAGGGCTGGTACGGTCCTGCCTCGCTGGAGGAGTGGGGCTGAATGGTCATTTTGTGATGACAGCAATTACAGCATCCGTGCAGTTCCACCCTCCAAGTGTTTTCCTGACGATGCCGAGTGCCGGGTTGGTTCCGTGTGGGCTTGGCAGAGCACCGTGCTGCTGGGGGAGTGTGTGGCCTCTGTGTACCAGATGCACTGACTTGGTTTGCCCGAAATTTTGTCTGTGTTGAGTTAAGCAATATAAGGGAAGGAGGGAAAAGAAGCAACTTTTTTGTTGCAAATTTACTCTGTGGCTTCTTCGGCTCCTGGGAGGGGCTGTTATGATAAAGTCTGATATATTTTCACATCTGCCTACGAAAAATGTAGGATTTATCTTTCAAATGAAATCTGCTCTGCTGCGCTGCCAGCAGGGTTTTTTTGAGTAGCTATTTTTGTGAAATATAACCCGAGAATTTGTATTGGCTTAACACTTAAAATGTAGCCAGGGGAAGATGGAATATTCATCTTTATTGTATTTGTTTCTCCTGTAATGAGACGTTACTGTCTGTCGTAAAGGAAGTGGTTCTCCAGCCCAGAGAGCATGCCCAGTGATTTTCTGCTTGCTCCATTAGCTCGTGTGCAGACCTCCTGATTTTTTACGTGCATGTGCTTTTCTACTTGTTTAATCCTGCCAACTGCTCTTCTGGTTGGAAATCCATTTCTATAATGCTGGGTATTACACAAATTTGTAGAAGCTCTTAATGCCGATAACGGGGAAGGGGGGTGAGGCTGCTTTGCCCAGTCACCCTGAGCCAACTTTCTCCTTCCCATCAGTCACACAGAGCTTTGGCTGCAGCTCACTGAGGGCACAAAATGCACACAGTAAAGGAAAATAAAGTTTAAGGAACAGCTAGAGTGCTGTAAATGTCGCTTGCATTTTGATTTACAAAGTCCAAGCACAGCACAAATTAGATGGCTCGCTGTGCCCTGTGGATATCTCTTTGTCTGCCTTTTTTTGCAATATTTCCATAACTAGTAATCGTGGTGTTGTAGCAGAGAGCCCTTCTGTAAAAAGCTTTTTGGTCAGTGCTGCTGTTTACTATGACTCTGTACAGCGTGTTAATTGCAGCTCCTCACTGTCGGGAATATTCATCAGGAGCTGCAGTGTAGATGCCAGCAGTGATGCCCTGGTTTTTGGGGTTCTTGTGTGCATGGTGCTTTGGAGACCAGAGCTGGAGCAGTGAGAGGCATCCTCCCTCTCTGTGTGTGATTTGCAGTGTTTGTGGAGCTGTTTCCAGCAGGACTGAGCACATCCCTGTCTGTTGTACTGTTCTAGTTGTTTTAATCTGTTGAATTCATCCGTGGCACTTTGCCTGGTGGTGAGTGGTGGGAATGTTGTCAGCAGTGGCAGAGAAGGATGCCAGGCTGCTTTTTTTCCTTATTTTTTGTAGTAAAGCCATACAAAGTCCACCCAGGGCCTCATGACAATGGTTTGAGTAGCTGTCAAGCATGCATGTACCTTTTGTTTAAGCAATGGACCAGGTGACCTGCTCAAAGTTTAATGTGAGTTTATATACTTGTGTTAACTTCTGACTTAACTATCCAGTTCTGTTAAAAATAAAACGAATAAAATCATTCTGGCACACTTTGATAGCTGCAGCATTTGGAAAGTCTTCAGCTTCTCTCTCTTCTCTTTCCTGATTTCTTCCCAAGAATAGTTGCAACACTTTCTTTTTTAGGACTTCACCCTAATAATTACATCTACGAAGATCCGCTGGGATGGGTTATCCCACAAGCAGGATTATGCCCTTAAATGGAAAATAAGCTGCCACAACAGCCAAAGTTTGGGGAAAAAATATTATTGTGGGAAAACAAGGTTGCTAAATGTGTTATTCCATGTTGTGGAGCTGCAGAGTCAGGAAATGCTTGTTAGTGTAGAGAGGAAATGCTCATGTCTTCTAAATGCTTCTTGCATTCTTTTTTAATTGTTATTATAGTAGGAAAACATGGCTCTAATAAAATACCAACTACTACCCCCTCTGTAAAAGGGGTAGGAGGTGTGGGAAAACGTTAGAGGGAGAGGCCAGTCTTGCTTCATGAACTCTTTATTTGCTGGGTTCTGCTCCTCCCTTTCCCCCCAAGCCAGTGGGGGTGCAGCTCCTCTCCGGGCTGCCCATCCAGTTCCCTGGCCCTTCTGCCTCTTGGCCAAAGATTTGGGCTAAATAATCCAATTAAGATTTGCAGCTTATATAACTCTCTTGGCTTGAGGCAGCAGCCGGACTGACGGGGATAGAAGCACATCTGGAAACAGTGTACTGAACATGCTGCCGCGGCCGGAGCCAAAACAGTTTGGACAAATTTGCTCATACGCACAAGATGTCCTTTGAACAGCAAGATGAGTGTGCACGGCCTCCTTGCTGAAGAAGTTGAAGTTAGAAAATGCTCCTATCCATAAATTGTTCCCCTGGCTGGGAAGCTTAACTGGCTTTTTTCCTCCCCCTTCTCCTTTGGAAGATCATCCAGCTCTTCCTTTCCAGCTCCAGAGGATCAGCCAGGCCCTGTAGTACACTGATCATAAATAACACATATGGGCTTTTTTATTTTAGAGGTGGGAAGGACCTCCAGCATTATTTAGTCTGACTTCTTATCTGCTACCCATCATAGGAGCTGCTTTTTATTTAATCTGAAATTCAGCTTGGTGTATAACTGGAACACAGCTCTGAAGACACAAGTATTTTTTCTGAGAATTCATTATAACCCTGGTAATTTATCCTAATGGTTAATGACACTATTAAAACATGAGCATTTTATGTTGGCTCGAGGGTTGGGGAGAAAATAGAATCCAGCCATTCTATATTTCAAGTAGTGTGCCCAACGCAAGCTTAGAAAAAAAACAGTGCACGTTTTGGCACTCCTGGATGTCTCTTCTTTTGTTGGCACCCATTACTCTCAGTAGGGAAGTTATGGGCATTAACAGCAGAACACATTTCCCTTCATGTGCAGTGATATTTGCTTATAGCTTCGTTTTACAGTCTGCTGTCTAATGTTAAAGAATTTATTTGTCAGGTGTGCAGGGCTGGTTTAGCACTCATGTCCTGCCCATTCCTGGGTGCTTGGACGGCTGCTTGTCCAACACCTCCCAAATCTGTGCTGGGGAAGGGTTGTAGAAACATCACCTCGCTGAAATCTGAGATCAAACTCACACGCACACACTCACACACAGCATTCCTGGGCTTGTCCTCAGGAAAACATGCCCAGGGAATTGGCTGCAGTGTGTGCACTGGCCAGGCTGCCAAGGAGTGGTGCCAGAGCTGCAGAGGTGCTGGAGGTGGTTTGGCAGAGGTTGTGTTTTGGTCCCAAGAGGGGACATTGCTGGGGCACAGCTGTGCCAAAGCAGCACTCTGTGGCATCCTGACCCCACTGTGGCTTTTAAAGTGGTTTAGCCACTTCTGGGTGGTGCATGAGGATGTGCCTTGGCAAAACCTCCATGCCAGGGGAGGTGGTGCAGAGCACCGGGTAGCTGTGCTGGGGCTGCTCCAGTCTGCAGCAGTGTAGGGCTAATAGGATATTTTTTCCAGCATACAGATTTATAGAGCTGTCAGAATGCCCCTGCTCTCACCAGGCTTTGGACATGGCCATGGGAGCCTTGCACAAGTATCTTTGTAGTCATAAATACCCACATGCTAAGTCATGATCTTACAGTTTACACGTTTTGGGGTTTTCCATGGTCATAAAACTAAAAAATGAGTTCCCCAAAAGAGGTTGGATGTCTTGAACCACTCCTGCCAGCCCATGCCAGTGCTGGAGCTCCCCCATATCCAGTGCTCACTCAGACATGGGTTTGCTGGCAATGATAACACAGCTGTGCTGCTACTTCTTCCAGATTGCTGCTATATTTGACTGACTGCCCATGTTTGATGTTTTATTCCTAAAGAAGAAAGAAATTGGATTAGATTTTTCTCAGCCACACACAGCAGTGATCCTGGGTAACACAGCTGATCCGTGTGCAGGAAGCTTTGGGAAGCTGGGCGTGAGGGTAAGTTATTAACTGGGGACTCACCCGGGGTGATTTGCTTTATGGTTATCTCAGAAAGGCATTCCAAAGGACTCCAAGAGGTGTTGAGCAGCCTCCACGGGCCTTGAGAGACTGTTTCTGGTGCATCAGGGGTACCTAAAGCACCTCAGTACAGAAATTACCTCCCTGGACACTGAAGTCCAGTAAACTTCTTTGTAGAGAGGGAACAAGGGCTCAAATTTTGCTCTGTAGAGTCGTGCTGCAAGTTTTAAGGGCAGTTTCCTGGTGGGTGAGTCAAACTGCTGTTTTCCCTGTGCCATGCTGAGCCTCACTCCCCTGGGGTGGGATTTTTCCTGAGTTTTGACCTCCTGGCATCCCAGGGACAGGCCCTGCAGTCCCTCACACCCACTGGTGTAGTTTGCTGTGACTTCTGCAGTTTAACTCCTTCACTACCAACTGTGGCTTTACTCAGCTGTGCTTGGGGTTTTGTTGTGCAAAAGCCCTCTCCCTCCTGTGCCTTTGCTGAGCAGCCTCTCCAGAGCTCTGTGCCCTCTCTTGTCTTCCCCTCACACCTCCTTGAGCTGACAGTCTGATCTGATGTCATCCTTGACACGCTCCTGTGAGGACGTATGGCTGCACTGGTGCTTTCTGGGCTGTGTGAGATGCAGCTCTTTAATCATGGAAAGCTCCCCCCCTGGGCTCTGACGCTGTTTGCTGGGCACAGCTGCTGGCAGCCCATCTCATATTCTCCTTGCAGCACCTAAACATGTCAGATTTCTGTAACAAAGCTTCCCTCGGGGTGGAAGGTCTGGAAAACTGATCCACAGCAGCTCACATAGCAATTAGGTTACCTTATACGTGGCACCAGTGAAGGTGACGGTGTGTGAAATACCAAAAACCCAAATCCATTTAAGTAGACATGTTCAAAGGGAGTGTGAGGTGTGAACAGCATGTCTGTGCTCACAGGGAGAGTGAAGTGTCTTCTGCCAGGACTCAGCAGCACTTTAAGAGTAGTTGTGAAATTAAGGATAAATACCCTGGTCCTGTGGTCCAGGCCCCGGGAATCACAGCTGTTCTGGGAGGTGGTAAGCAGCAGGCTGTAAGGCTCAGTGCACTGCCTTTAAGCCTTTAGGTAAACCTGACATTGCAAGAAAGCAAAACCTCCAGGGATGTGGTTTCACAGCCATTTAAACTGTTCTCCTTTTGGGCTGTTGTCCAGAAGGGCATCCTGGTTCCATGTGCTTCCTTTGCATCACTGGCTCGGTCAGCAGGATGATCTAACCCAAAATTAAGCCTGCAGCAAGGATGCTAAATTTTCCAGCTGGATCAGGCCATGGGACCAAGGGGCTGTCTGGTTGTTGGTGCCCTCTGAGGAGCTGCAGGGAGCACCCTGCCCATTTTGGCACTCCTGGCTCTCTGAAAGCCATTTGTGACACCTTGCCTGGAGCTCAGCGGGGGGCAGTGGGAGATGCCAGTAACATTTCAGAGCAGCAGCTTGTTGAGAGGCTTTCAGGCATCATTTAATAAGCAACCAAAGGTCTTAGCAGTAGGACACCCGTGTAGTCAGCATCCTCCTCCCCTCCAGCTGTTTATTTTCTACCCTTGAAATGTCCTGCAACCCCCACCTTGTGCTGTGCCATCACCAGCATCTGTGTTGCCTCTCAGCAGAGCTGATCTGCTGGAATAATGCTGCTGCTGCTGCTGGCATGGGGCTGGCAGGCAGCTCTGCTGCTGGGCTGTTGTGGGGTGTGGAACCAAGACCGCCTGGCTCGGGCTTAGTCCCTGCAGTTTGGATGAGAGAAAAGTTAATTTACGGCAGGTTACTGTTGCTGGCAAGTCGGGAATTCTGTCTTTGTACTTCAATGATGTGTTTTCTGCAAGGGGAAGAAATAAGGGTGGGTTTTATGCATTCTAAAGCAGCTGGTCTGGCTTCGTGGGAGAGGATGCTGACATTATTTGATAACTCTTTCTCATGTTTTCTTGGCTGGTGAATGACAAAAGGGAGAAGTGGGTCTTCCTACTCTTTTAGTGGTATGCTTTTCTTCCCAGGAATTACCCTAGCATATAAAATGAAACAAGAGCTCTCAGATAGCATCAACAACTATAGTTGGCCTAAGGTGTGCTATTTTATGGCAATGTCTCGTTTTTTTCTCTGGGGAAAAGAAATGTACCCCATTAAGTGTTCGTGTTACAAGCCTGCACCCCAGGGGATAAATATTTCAAATATTAATGCTGAGTGATTTTTAAAAGGTTCTGCCTGCATTTTATTTTAAGCATTCTGCAAATTATTTAAGACTACTAAACCAAAATGCTATTTAGATCAGCTCATCCTGTAATCAGTATGTGGTGATTTTAAAGTCTACTGTACCCAACAGCATGGTCGTGCATCTGATGAGGCATTGGTATAATAAGGAATTTGGAATCTGGTGGTGGCTGTGGATCTGCAGGTAGACAAGATGTACAATTTACATAAACAGCAGAGCGAGGGGAGTGCTCTCAATATCCTTTCACTCCAGCACAGTCACATGCATTGCAAATGAGTTACTCTTTTGGAAAAAGAAGTCAAACCTGACTTGCGTTGAAGTTCTCAGCTATTAACATCAGCAGGGCCAGGGACTCCAGCCAGAACTTCTGTGATTTCCTTGATATCCTTCTTAGTACATCACTCTAACTTTTCCATATGTGTTCTCTGATTTATAACCCAGCAATACTTTATTTCACTGTTGTAAGATTCTTTCATACACTCAGCCCTGCCAAAAGCTTCATATGTTATTGATTAAACAAATTCCCACTGTTCCAGGATCTCAGCTGCTCTGTAACTTCAGTGGAATGATGAGTGCAATGGTCGATTGTAGAAGGAGATGGGGAAATACAAGGCACCAGCACTTACTGCTTCTAATCAATAAACTCACCTTCAATTTGCAAAGTGGAGCTGCTTTTTCTACCCACCAGTGCAACATCTCTCCTGAGATGGGCTGAGCTTGTCCATCAGCTGCAAAGTGCTGGTGGCTCGGGGTCATTTGTGTGGGGGGGATAATGATGATGTTTGATTTTAGTAATGTTGGGAGAAGGATTAACAAGAGTTTCATTTCGACTCCTTCACAGGCAATTACCGACAGCTGCTGCTAGAGAAAGGGCGTGATGATTAACACTGTGACCTTTGCAAGGATTGACTTCCCTTCTTGGAGGGACTCCTTTTGGATGGACTCGCGAGCCATTAGCACTAAGCACAGAGCAGGATGCGTGGGGGATTTGGGGTTTGGTGGAACAAGGTCTCTGTTTCACTATTAACTTAATTAGGTTATAATAGAAAGGGTTTTCCTGTTGTACTGTGAGGCTTTTGCTCTGTTTCAGGGTTTTCTGCTTCTGTAAAGCTCCAGAGCTGGGCCTTGCCAGCACCCATGGGGATTTGGTCCTGCACGCTGCAGCCATCAGCTGTTCCTTTGGGATTGTTTTGGTTCATGAGATTTTACTCACTGGCTTTGCTGCTTGTTGTGAGAACAAAGTGAAAGGGAGGAAAATGCAGTCCAGAGGGTTCGGTGAGAGCCAGGCAAATCTGATCTGGGCTTTTCCTGCATGCAGTGGTTCACAGTGTGACAAGTGACAAGTGACATGGCCCATGGCATGGTCAGTGCCCAGAGCTGGACCCCAGGGATGCACAGACAAGGCTGCTGCAGATTCCTGCACATTCATGTTCAGAGCAGGAGAGCAGCACCCTCTCCACTGCCAGTCTGTTCCTGCTGCCCTCAGGTGCATCCAAGAGAATTTTCCATGCCCGTGCCATGTAAGGAAATCACATCAGGCAAATGCATCTCCTCTTAAGCCATGCACAGGTTTGCTTGGTAGGACTGACCCCATGCACAGGCTCCAATCCTTTCCCATTCATCTTTTCCTTGCTTCCTTTCCACCCCTTGCCCAGGTTTGCCTGTGTAATGTCCTCACTTAAAAATCCTGTCGAGCTGCAATTATTTCGAGGTTTAATGACCCATGATTTCTGTAATGCTTTATTTTGTTCACTTTCAGCCTGTTTTTATTCCCCAGTCAAATAAAGGGTATTAAAAAACCCACCAAGTACAAAGCCTTCACTTTCCATTTGAGAGAAAAATGCTTCGAAAGCTGTATTCGTGCTACACAGGTAAATAATTGGATTGCTAATGAATTAGCTTTGCTTTGAAGACGAAAGCTTCCGTGTTCCTAATTAGGTTGAGGGGAGAGACATAGAAATCTGTGGTCTTTCTCCCAAGGAAAAGGGGAGAAAAAGGGGCTCCCAACCCAGCTGAGACTAGGGACCAGTGGCAGGATGGTGTTTTACCCCACCTTGGGCTCAGCACCTTCCAGCTCTTTGACATTGTTTAAATTCCTTAGTGAATTCAGAAAAAAAAACCACTTTATCTGTGCAACACGTTTCCTTTTATCAGTTTCAAATTAATATTTGAATGAAATGGTTACTTACTGCTATGTTTTGAGACCAGGAGAATGGAAGCCTGTGGTATATTTTCATTATATCACTCTATTTTATATGCTTTTCATCATAAGCCCTATTATCATGCCCTTCCTAAGATTAATTATCTCACATATATTTTCTTTCCTCACAGAGCAGGGTTTTTTTTCAGACCTTTGATCATTCTTATCACCCTCTCAAAAGCCCCTTTTAAGTCTGTATTAATACTCTTTTTCAGATGAGGTGAAAACTATTCTAGGATTAGGCAGCATCATTTTAATAATGTTATAATCTTCATACTATTATTCCCCGTCCTGTTCACTAATCACACTAACATCTTGTTTGCCTCCCTCTCTATCCCCCCTTTTCCCCTGGATTGCTGCTGCCTGCAGATTGGGCTGCAGACACTGGTGCTGTGGCCTCCTCTCTAGCTGATATTGTTAATTATGAACCATGTGAAAAATACCTTGATTTCCCCCCCAGTTAAATTGCATTTATCAGTTTTGGTGTTGCTTAGCCATTTGGTTGACTTTTCTCCTGATGACTGGCTCCTTTTCTGGCTTTGACGAGCTTTTCTCCATGTCCACTCCATATTTGGCTACTTCACAAATTCATCTCCTTCCCCAGATCATTGCTAAATCTATTAGCTGGTGAGTTTAATACCAATCCTTATGGCTTCCTCTGGATAGTTAACCTTTTGCTATGATGAAAATTCACTGTTTAATCCCATCTTTTTTCTCTTTAGATCAATGGCAGCATTTGCCCTCTTCCCCTTTCCTCCTTAGCTGTTTTGCAGCAAAATGAATTGCCATCTGATTTCCTCCTCTTGTAAATCCCTTGAATGGGTTGATAAAACCCCAGGACAAATCAGAAGGACTGGTTCCTTTGTCAGAAGCTGGTTTATACCTGCCGGGAATTTCCTCTCCTGCCAGTGCTTTTGTTTGGCAGGTGAAGCCCGGGGGATTTGCAGTGATCTCTGAGCCCTTTGTATCCCTCACTGCGATTCACCCACGGAGCTGCACTGCAGAAAGAGATCCCAAACCTGCTCTGCAGGTACCCAAGAGCAGTCTGACAGCTTCTGCTGCCTCCTCTGCCATGATCCAAGGCATTTGAGGCAGAGGTGATGGACATTGCTGTTTGCATTCCTAATCTCTGGGTTTCTACATCCTTGCTTTGGAGCCTGCATCACCCCTGGGGAGCCTTTGGACTTGGGCACAGGCACCCCTGTGACTTGCTCTCCTCCTTGGAATGGGGAATTGTAATGTTCACCATCTGTGTTGTGTTTCAGCATCCCCATAATGGGAAATCTACTCATCCCCATCTCTGAAAACTTAATACTTAGGACTTTGGAAGCAAAACAAAAAGCTTATTTTTTGAAATATCTGTGTGCACGTTGTCTGAACTGAATCTCCAATGCAAACAGTAGCTCATACTTTGGAATAACAAGGTGCAGGGGATATGAATTTTCCTCTCTCCTTCTGGTGACGTATGTGCTGAGACAACATTAAACTCCAGCGAGGAGACGCGCAACAGAAATATGATCAACACCTACTGCTGCAAAAATAGTGACTTAAAGGTGCCCATGTTCCCTGGGGAGGGACTGTCAGTGGAGAGATGCATTGCATTTCTCTCTCATTACACGGAGCTGCTGAAGGTTGAAATGCTGTTAAATATTACCACAGGCTCTTATTAAATGGCCATATTAAAGAAACCAACATACACACGCACCAGGCTGGAGCTGGGGAAAGCTCTTGCTTTATTTGAGGATGATTTTTTCAGACAGGCTGACTTTTAATAAGCCTCTTACCCTGGCTGATGAGTTCTCTCAACGTGACCCTGGTGCCGTGCGATGCTCAAACCCAGCAGCCGAGCCAGGGGCAGCACAGGAGCCTCCCCTGACTGTGGGGGATCTTTCCCACTGCCATCACCCACCTGGGCAACCAGTGCCTTTTACTGGGTGTGGAGGGTGGGTACTGGTTTTTCTAGAACAGCTCTTGAGCAGAGGCTCCGAGCTGGAGCGTGGTGGTGGCACTGAGGGGTGGTGGGGGCACCAAAATGCATCGTTCAGGACAGCACGTGCTGTAGGCTCTGGCTGGACTGAAATAAAGAGTAATTAAAGGGCAGAGGATGAACACAAGGAACTAAACCATAGCTGCTGGTTTTGGCAGCTCCTTTGACCACTTGTGCCCATTATGCCCCATCCCTGGGAGTGTTCAAGGCCGGGTTGGATGGGCCTTGGAGCAACCTGTTCTAGGGGAAGGTGTCCCTGCCCATGGCAGGGGAGTGGAATGAAATGAACTTTAAAGTTCTTTTCAACCCAAACCGTTCCATCACTCTGGTGACTGGGCCTCCCCATCAGTGCCAGTGCCAGCACCACCTAACCCAGCTTTGACCTGGGAAGCCCACATGCCACCCCTCTCCTTCCCTAGTCCCTGCCCTGCCTGAAGCTCTCCACACCTGTAGCTGTTTTCCCAATAATAATCAGCTTTCTAGTGCTACTAAAGATTCTACTTCCTTACTTTTTGCCTTGGTGTTAACTATAAATTATAACATAATATAATTTTTAAAACTTGGAAAACTTTCTTTAAAAACTTTTTTTGCTTTAAAAACCATTTTTCTTTAGAAAAAATTGATGTAAAGACCTTCTAATAAAGAATCTTAGGGTGTATTTATAAGCAGCAGCTAGAAAATGACTGCTTTGACTGAGTATCCAGGTGGTTTGGGACACAGTGGAGAAGTAAATGTCACATAATGTTTACTGAATAGAGCACCCATGTTTGCTGTGTGGTGATGGCACTGCTGAAACACTCACACTTTTTATGCAGATGAATCAGCCCCCAACAGGGTAATTGCAACTGCTGGAGCCTTTTGGGAGGCCCACCCTGCCAGATACCACCCACTCCCCAAACTCTGCCCTTGACATTGTTTGAATTGTTGCTCAGCATGTCTTGGTGCTCAGTTCCTTAATGCAAATCAGGTTCTCAGTGGCTGCATATGTCCCATGCTGCCAAAATATTTATGATTTTAAAAGATGAGTCTGAAACTGGGAGCAATGACTTGCTGGCTCACAGAAGGGAAGATGATGTGCCTCTCAGCTTTCTCATCTCACGGGAGCACCAGTCGTGTTTTTTTAGATTTGAAAGAAAAGACCTGCTCAGTCTTCACCCTGCCTTTGGTGGGAGGGTGGGGAGGGGCTGCTATTTGGGTATTCTGGCTGCTAAACTATCCTGTCTTTTTCTTACTGCTACTTAAGAGTGTCTTTGCAGTGTTTTTTTGGGGGGATGATTTGGGAATTAGGTTATGGTAAGTCTTTAGAGCTGGTTTCTAACTTTTAAAGACAGATAAGCAAAGGCCTACATTTTGCTTTTAACAGTATAAAAAGGTTATTGTGAAGTTGCTGTGATCCCTGTGTACCTGTGTGCAGAGTGCCTCCCACCTGTGCGCTGCACCAGCCATCAGATTTCCATGTAAAGCAGGACTATTCCCCTTTTGCATCTCAGGAGCTGAATTTAATTCACCAATACTGCACAGTAACTCCTTCTATCCATTTTAATGGTCCAGTGAAATTCTGTTAGCAAAAGGCCTAATGAATGTTGTGATTCAATCAGGGCAATCTAGGGTGTAATGCGTGGAGCAGTGCCAGCATTATATAAATCATTAAACATCAAAACGTAAGGAAAAAATAAATTCCCTAATCATCATCTAACTCCAGGAGCTGCTGGGAATGGCTGGGGCTGGAGGCAGCTGGGGCCAGCCTGAGTGTCTGGCTGGGATGGGGACAGTGGCTCAGCAGCCTGGTTCCTGCTCTTCCCTGTTAGCTTTTTTGGATAACCCAGATGCTCTAGCATGGAGAGGGGGTTGTTGTGTGCTCTACAGTCTCCCCAGGCCCTTGCAAGTGCTAGAGGGGGAAGCATTTATTTCTTAAAGGGGTGCTTTAAATATGCCTAAAATGAGGGAGAACAGTCATTACAGAGACGTTTTCTGTAGGCAGATGAATTTTTTGCTCCAACTTCATTTACGTTGTAAGGGAACCACATTTCTTCTTGCTCTTTTGGTTTTGGGAGTTCATGCAACAGCGGTCAAAAGGTGTAGTTATGCTCTTGAAGCCAAGATTTTACAGAGATAAACAGTTTAGAGGTTTGAGAATTGTTTTCAGTTTCTAAACCAAGTCTCTTGAAAGTTTTCCTAATGAGAAGCAAGTCCAGCTAGCAAAGACTGTGTGTTTGCTTTTGAAAAGATTGAATTGGAGGGAAATCTCTGGTGTTGGCCATGGGTCCACTCTTTTGGGAGAGGTTATCAGCAGAGAACAAAACCAAAAGTAATTGGAACTGAAATACAGACGTGTTTAAAATGCACTGCAGACTCCCTGGGAGGTTGGAGTGTGATTGGAAAGATGAATGTGAAATACAGAATTATAAAATTCCTGACTGCGTATATATATATATATATCTGGATGACTGTGTGAGATTTCAGGGTGGGGGTTTTATTGGCACTGATCTGATTTTGTGTCTGTCTGCTGCTTTAGGATCAGATTATTTTGTTTTCACTCAAAAACTGAAAATGGATGTGGATGCAGTCGTCCCAGCCCTCACCTCTGCTAGCAAACATAGTTTGCACTTAAGAATCACTTGAATAAGAATGAAGCCACAGAATTCTCCATAAGGGAGAAATGCTTTTTATTGAGGGAGTGCTGTCTTAGATGGATAAATCCTTTGGGAAGGCTGCAGGAGCTCAGCTCTGTGGGGCATCAATGGGCTCCTGGGGAGCAGCCCATGAGCCCCACCAGCTTGTGCCCATCCCTTGCTGCATCCCAACTGCTGGGAGGTCACAGAATGTTCTGCCTGGGAAGGCACCCACTAAGATCATCGAAGTCCAACTCCTGAAAGGGCCTGTCTCTGCCTTTTACATCTCTGGTGGTTTGTGTTGTTGCTCAGCAAACCCTGCCCAGGGTTCTCAGCTGAAATCACAAAGCCTGGCAGCTGTGTCCAGGCACAGCCGTGTGGGGGGACATTGGTCAGTGAGTGATGCTCAGCCAGACACTTCCTGTGGCCACTGTCCCTCAGCCTTGGGCTTCTCCCCTCTCCAGGGATCCCCTCTCAGAGCTGCTCCAGTGGGCATGGCATGGACAGATGGTGACTGGCACTCAGCTGTGCCCAGCACTGCTTCCCTGCCCTGCTGAGCACCAGCTTGTGTGAGGATGCCTGATTCCCCCTTGGAGCCTCACAGCCAGCCTGCTTCTAAAAACAGCTTGTGAAAAACCATTGAGTGCAAATATGGGCCCTGGCAAGGTGAGAAGTGGGTTCTTTGCACTTGTGTGCTGCAAGCTTGAGAGGTTTTTGGTCTCCCAGGTCAGTCCTGCAGCCTGTCACCTAATGCTGACTTTCTTTCTTTCTTAAATCAGTATATTTTAAGCCCAAAGCAATGTGTTATCTCTCAAGAAAAAATAAGCTAAATTTTTTTTTTCTCGATATAGCTAGGAGTTTTTGTCCTGCAGTGCTTCAGTCTGGGAATATTTTAAGAGCTCTGTTATCTTGTGCTGGGAGGGAGTACAATAAATATGTAGATAGGGAGTGCTGGTGCTTTGAAAGGTAAGTAAAGGGTCTGTGCTGAACTGACACTAGCTGAAAAATTTGTTCAGCCTAATTAGCAGCAAATCACTTCTGTGTCCAACCTTGCTTGTGGAGATGGGAGCCAATCTGCACACTCTTCACCCCCCCCCAACCCAATCCTCTGCTGCCCTTTGTGGGTTTTCAGAGCCCTCTCTGGCTGAGCAGTGAGGGTTTTTGTGAGGACACGGATCTGCAGCCACGTGTCATTGCAGACCAACAAATGCAAAATTACTGGAAATTCATGGGAACCTGTACACCCATCTCAGGCTTTGTCTAGGATTGTTCAGGCTGTCATCAGAACCAGTCATGATCGATCAGCTTTTAAATTTCATGAAATTTTAATTAAAGAATGGAAAGCCTACGAAGACATCATATGACAAGAGTGCTGGAAACAAATACAATTTCGCTTCCAACCATTAACCAGAAAAGCAGCAAATGGTTGACTGCACATCGCCATTGCAGTCTAAGGAAAGTACAGCTCTTGGCTTCAGCGGGCAGGTCATTAGTGACTGAATAATCAGTGACATTTCCCTTCTAAATCTGACACAAATGAAGTGCAGTGCTCTGGAAAAAGCCATTAAGCGCAAAGTCTCGCCTTTACTCTGCTCCAGGTTTTGCAGAACAAGATCTAATGGCAGCCTTTAGCTGTGATTTGGCTTTGATAGCATCCACAGGATAGTAACCCCCCAGGATGCCAAGAGCCAAGTGCTTCCAGCCTTGCACAAGACATCATGTCGTGCAAAAACAGAAAGTGAGACTTGTTCCTTGCTGATGCTCCCAGATACAGCCAGTATAAGATACAAGTAGGAAAACCTGTAATGTGGAGTCCTGGAAAGCTGAAGAGTGTATTCTTATGCCTGAGAGGTACCAGCAGGTAAAGGTCTCGCTCATCGTGGGATGAGTTTTCAGAGCCTGACATCCTCCTGTGATTCCCGTGGCAGCTCTCAAAGCTGGGTGTTAACCTGTTTTTCTGCACATTTGAAAATGTTTTCTTGATGGGAGTGGAAGGCGAGCAGCACCACACAGGAAAAAGGAAGGACTGGTCTTGTTTATGTCTATCCCTTGAATTTCTCTGAATAACGCGTTGTCAGATGGACGGAGTCATCAAATGGGTGTAACTTCCTCTGCTCCCTCCCCGTGTGCTGTGGCTTTGAAAATAATGTCAAAAGGTTAATAGGAGCCAGACTGCCTTGGGGGGATCCCTTGTGCTGAAGCAGTGAGTCCTTAAGGAGGTTTTTCTTGGGGGAAAGATTCAGTAGGGGAAACTTTTCCTAGGCAAAAGCATTACCAATAGCTGGACTGGGAAGCACTGTTGTCTTGGAAACTCTGTGCATTGAAGCTGGATGTGTCTGATCTTCAAAATTCCTTTTTCTTCATGGACCCCAAAATAGAAGTTTTCAATGCAGTCAGGGTATCTTTTTCAATTGCTTTGATTTATATTTAGCCCTGCGTTGGGACGTTCCAGTGCAGTATATTTGATCATTAGCTCTCCTAGTCGTGTTTGGGTTAAGAGTCTACTGTTCAGTGGATAAATCTGCTTTGGGTATAGTCCTGTAAGTTATAGTCTTACTGAAAACGCATGAATAACCACAGATAAAAGAGTATTTTTAATGAGCAGTTTCATTAATAATGGGAAAAAAATGTCCCGGGAAGGTTCGTTAGTGGCTCACTGATTTCACCCCCAGCTGTTGTAGTTAGTTCTGACTGAAAGCTCTTGATAGTTTTATTGCTCTTTTTACAGAGCATATAAGATGTTGTTTCAAAACAAAAAGCTTTGTTACCCTGTCAGAAGGTTTTTTAATATATTTATTACATTTGTGATGCATCTTAAAGGTGTGTATCCAAACACTTGAATTTATATAAGCAACCAGGCAGCTATTGCCATGTGATTTTCTTTATCCTGACAAGTTTTGGAGAGGTTAGATTCTCAAAATCTCTTTTGACTGTTAAAATTTCAGGCTCTCTTCCAAAGCTGGAGGAGGTGCTGTCTGCACCCTTGTCTCACTGCAGGGCAGCACTCCCCCTTGCCAACATCTCTCTTTCCATCACTCAGGATCCCCCGGGGGATGGTTGTATTTATGTGGAGCTGGGGAAGGCTCTGGAACAGAAGTCTGATAAGGAGCAACTGAGGGAGCTTGGGGGCTCATCCTGGAAAAAAGAATAGATTGGTTATTAGGAAAAAATCCTTCAGGAGAAGTCTGCCAAGCACTGACACAAGCTGCCCAGGGAAGTGGTAGAATCACCATCCCTGAAGAGATCTAAGAGATCTGTAGATATGGCACCTGGGGACATGGCTTAGTGGTGAACTTGGCATTGCTGGGTTAGAAGTTGGATTTGATGATCTAAGAGGCTTTTTCCAGCCCAAGTGTTCTATGATTCTATTTCTACATGACCCGGAAACCCAAGTTGAAAGAGAAAAAATGGAAGTAGCTTTATTATTGTGGTTCTGCAACTTAAAGTGCGCTCCCTGTGACCCTGTCACCAATGGGTGCATGCTGGACCACAGCTCCCTAAATCCATAATTTAAGGATTGAGGAGGGAAGGGAGGCACGTGAAACCCTTCTGAGCACGGAGGACAAAGGTTCTCTCTCTTCTCCACCCGCAGGTGACATTGTGGACATCTACCAGCGGGAGTTCCTTGCGCTCCGGGACCGGCTGCACGCAGCCGAGCAGGAGAGCCTGAAGCGCTCCAAGGAGCTCAACCTGGTCCTGGAGGAGATCAAGAGAGCACTGTCGGAGAAGCAGGCCCTGCGGGATATAAACCGGACCTGGAGCAGCTTATCTGGTGAATAAACAGACTCTGAGCATCTGGGGCTGTTTGGAAGCTGTTGCTAATGAGGAGGTAGAGAGGTGTGTGTGTGCAGGGCTGCGGGCAGGACCTGCTCTTCTCTCCCCCAGTGCGAGCAAGTTGTGGAATTCAGAGGGACTTGGGAGCTCTTCAACTCCTGTTTAATTAGAGGTGCATATGCATCATTAAACACAGATTTGCCTCTGCTGAGGATATTTGCCAATTTGCTTGCTTACAAGCTTTCTTTTCTCCCTTGCAAGTCATACACACCGTTTCCTATGGCTGTATTCAATCCATATGGAAAATGGGTATCCAAAGAGAGGGGGGAGGAAGGAGTTAGGCTGGCTGAGCACCCCTCGCCAATTTATTTGTTTTGGTTTTTTTTTTTAAGTTGCTCGGTTGAAGAAAATTGGATCTCTGCAGAAAGATCTGATTTGACCTTCATTTTATCTCCATTCTCCCCTCTCCTTCCCAAATATTTTGGGACTTCTTTAAGGCCCTCCTGGCTCCTGCTGAACTTTAATTGGGTTTGTGGTAGCATGTTAAAGGTTGGCCTGATTTTTCATAACCCAGCAGTAGTCTCGGGTGGCCAGGCTGCTGTAAAAAGGCTTTTTGCCTTGCAGTCTCTTCCTACCTACTGTGCCTTGCAATTGATTCCCTTTTCCTTTTTAAGACGAAACCAAGTTAAAACTGTGGAATATCACCAACAAGAATGTGCTGCACCTTCCCACCATCTTCCATCATTTGCCACATTTGCTGTCAAAGGAGAACAGTCTGCAGCCAGCCGTGCATGTGGGACAGGGGCGCACTGGAGGTAAATGGGAATTAGTGCTGCTTCTGGTGCTCTTCCTCACCTTGGTGCCTGTCCCTCCCCTTTCCTCCGGGCCTGGCTGTGGCACAGATACGAGCAGGACTGGAGGAAGGGCTGCATGCATCATGCAAGCTTCCTTGGTTATCGTGACATGTGGGGTGGGTGAGCCATGTCACGCCTGCAAGTCTTCAGGGGAATGCTGTCTGTGCTCGTGACTGGCCCTAAAATGTTCTCAATGCTTCTGCCAGGTGTTGTTTGCTGCTTTCCATATCCAGAGTGCTCTAGATTTTGCCTGGAAGGGCTTCAGATGAAAGCATAGTTTGTAGGGTGCTTCATGGTGACTGTAACCCATCTGAGACAAATCCCATTGGGAATGGGACTTTGGTTACTTGATGATTCCCCCCTGCTCCCAAATCCCAACCCAACACCAAAGACCTGACTTGCACCTCCTAAACTGGAGTGCTTTTGATTGTGGGAGGGGTTTGGAGAACAAGAGGTGGTCTTGAAGTTGCTGTTCACAGGTTGAAAAGGCCTCTGGGAAGGGGAGGGATTCTGGGTGCTTCCTTAGAGATCATTCCTTCAGGGAGAAAAAGCAGAGCTTATCTGACTGCCCATGGGTGCCCTGCCAGCCTGGCACACTGAGGTGCTGCTGGTTGGCACTGGGCTGAGGACAGGAGTGTGTGAACCCTGTGTAGCCCAGGAACCCACCAACCTGCTGCTCACCGCTGGTTTTTAATGACAGAACCTGGCACTAACCAGGTGAGCCATGAGCTGTTCATGGGAGCAGAGCAAAGTGTCCTGCCCAACACAGCCCCCTCTCTAAAATCTCTCCGTGGCCCTGGGCAGTGTCCGTCGTGATGGGAATCCCCAGCGTGAAGCGGGAGGTGCATTCCTACCTCACCGACACCCTCAGCTCCCTCATCTCAGAGCTCACGCAGCAGGAGAAGGAGGATTCTGTCATCGTTGTCCTCATTGCTGAGGTAAGACAGAGCTTTGCCAGATTGTCCCATTTTCCCTGGCCCCCATCCCTCTGTCTGCCAGACTCGGTGCCAAACAGGATGCTGCCCACCCGGACACCAGCTCTGCCACTTGCTGGGTAGATAAGCCTGGCCTTGGGCTGCCATGCAGTGGGGTCAGCAGGTGTGCCTTGCCCAAAATGAAACGCTGGTTGGACCAGAGAGGGTCAGGATGTGAGCAGGCAAACGTGTGCCATTGGCAGCTGCTGGTGTGGCACAGCTCACCTAAACCATGATGCCTCCTGCGGGGTGCTTGGATGGATATTCCCAAAATGAGCTGGAGCAGCCCCATGACCATGTCTAGGAGAGCTCTCAGACCTGCTCCTGCAGCAGATGTGTTTCTCCACGTACCTTTAAGACGGCACTAAACCCTTCTTGAAACCCAGGAGTCGATGATTCGGGGTTGAAACTAATATGCCTCTTTGTACCAGTGCCTGGAACCCAGAATCAGTTGCTGAATCCAAGGACTAAAAAGCCTTGATACATTAATCCGCAAGAGCTGCTTTTATCTATGGGTTTAGATGGTTATTTTTCTCCATGGCTTTCCTCTCAGGATTATTTTCTTGAGCCTGAAGTGCATTTGTCTTTATTTCCAGAAATCCGGTGAGAAAGATTAACCTCAGTAGCCTGTTACTGGGAGCGGTGCAAAGATGAATGTCTGGGTTTGCTGCCTGTTTACCCATAATTTGACATTTTGAGTAGCATTTGGCCTTCCAGGGCTCTGGCTGGTATTTTGTACAGGGAGGAGGTGTGCACAGATGGGTGCGGCTCAAAGGGCCCAGGACAAGATTTGGTCCTGGCCATCATTTGGCTCCCTTGGAGCCAGGACAAATTTGGTGACTGTGCAGTGGGTAGGTTGAAGCCTGAGAGGTTTTAAGGAACTTGACCCAGACCAGCTCCTGTTTTGGACTGCAGTAATATTACTTAAGTTGACTTGAAAGTGAGGTGCAGGCTGTGGTGGCAGCTCCTGTGATGACGAGGAAAGTTGACTAACTGTCACGGGTGTGTGCCTGCTTTGCTGTCTCCTAATGGTTTATCTCACAGAAAAGTAATCAGGGAACAGTGCATAATTTGACCATAAAACCACTACACTAAAATTTGGTGTTTCTGCCCGGTTAGGCAAACCAAACCCGCTACACTAACAAATAAATTAATTCTGATCCTGTGAAGTGCAGGAGCACATACACCACATCCCAGTAACAGTGCTGGCAGTTGCTGCAGATTCCTCTGGCCAAGTTTGGTCTTGGAGCTGCACAACATCCTTCTGTGCAAGTGTCTACCACTGCTGTGCCTGCTCTGCCTCTTCCCAAAGTGTTTCTCCATGTACCTGCACTTGTTAGAGCTCCTTGGGCATGGGATAAAGAGTAAGTAGTGGAGAGGCTGCTATGAACATGAAGCAAATGCTGAGTAATTTGGAGACTCAGCTCAAGTGCAGCAATGTCCTTTTTGGGACAGGGACTTCTCATTCCCAGGTGTCACTGCTGGCCACTGCAGGTGTCATCCACAGTGGCTGGGCTGCCTGGGAGAGGAGGGGGTTCCTCAGCTGCCTGAGGGGAGCCCTGGCGGGAGATGGCTGGCTTGGCTGTCACCAGCCCACTGTTTCAGACACTTGGAATGGAGCTGCATGGTTCCTGCCAAAGCGAGGAGCATCTTTCCTGCTTTTGTTTTCCCCATTGCTGTTTCCTTGGCACGCTGAAGTAAGAAATCAGTCCAGCGCTGGGACTCTGAGCCCTGTTTAAGAAAGGGACCTTTTCCTCCCAAGAAAACCCTCCCTTGTCTCTGTGCCAGCATAGAAGTGCTGTGCTCAGCCTGTGTCACACATGCCGGTGTCTCATTCTCACCTCGCCCAGCAGCAGCTGGTCCTGGCTCCTGCACTGCTGCATCGGCAGATCCACCCGGCATGTGCAGCCTCATGATCCAAAACAATGCCACCACCAGGAAACAGGAACAGTGTTTGCTCATGGGTCTCCTGCCCTTTGTTCTGGGGTCTTTTTTTCCCATCACTCTGCAGATGGTTTCTCTCCAGTGCCTGTCCCTGTGCCTGCACTTATCTCACCCGCAGACAGCAACAAGCGGTGCTGACAACCTTTGTCTCCCAAATGTTATAGGTTTCCACGCTGATTGTGGGAACAAACTGGGGCTTTAGGAAGAAAAGTGTCAAAATGAACCTGAAATGAAAAACTCATAAATAGAGCCCTCTTTTTTACCAAAGGGTACAGAGTATTTGCTGCCAAGAGTATTCACTTGGATGCAAGCCAGTGTGTGTAGGGAAAAAATAAATAGCCCAGAGGTTAAAACTTGTGCAAACAATTGGTGCTGGTAGAGGCAGAAGTGCCAGGAGAGCATGTGGGGAAGATGTGCAGGATCTTGTGTCCTTTGGGATGGATTTTGGTGTGTGATGCCTTTGGTTAACACTGACCACAGAGGAGAGCTCCTGGGAGCCTGTGAGCATGGGAGAGGAGTAAAGCTGTATAAAAGGACACATGAAGGTGAACAAAGATGATACAGATGTTCTGACAGTACCCTGGGGTGTGGGGTGTGTTGAAGAAGATTTCTGAGCCATGGGGGACACAGGCTGAGGCTGAAGGCTCTAATGCTGTTTTCCTTTTGTTTTCAGACGGATCCGCAGTACACAGCTGGAGTGGCAGAAAATATCAAAAACTTGTAAGCACTTCCAAATGGCTTCAGTGCACGGCCTGTGCCTGCAGCAAGGCCAGGGAACAGCTTCATTAAGGAGAAAATACACACTTTTCTGCTTCCCTTTTGTATTTTGTTGTTGCTTGGGGTTTTTTCCTCTTTTTAAACTCTGTGTTGTCTTTGCTAATGCCACTTCCACTTGCTGCTTGTTCTAAAACGCATCCCATATGAAGCTTCCAGGAGGCTGCTTTGTGCTCGCAGTATTTAACACACGCAGTCATTTCATTCTGTTTTGCTCCTTCTGTCCTGGGGCATTGTGAGGAGATGGATTGTTTAGATTTCCAGCGATCCTGGCAGTTGTTTCGGTGTCTACTGCAGCCCTGTGCTTGCTCTGTGCAGTCTGGGCAGTGCAGTAAGTACACACAAATGCTCCTGCCTTATTTTGCTTTAAAATCCATGATCCATCTTTCTTCCCGCTCCAGCCTGTTTGTTTTCCCCTTGTTCCAGGCTCTATTTACATTTGTCTCTCGTGCTGGCTGCTATTTATGTCCTGGAGCCTCAGTGGCTTTTGCAGCTTCGTCTGTGGCTGTTTAAGCAGAAGCTGGTGGTGGATTATTAACCGTGAGCCGGTCCTGGCGTTACCGGCACCAGAGCTCGGAGGCGAAGGGAGAAGGTGGGGAGAGAAGGGGCCGTGGCTCCTGTCCAGCTCCCGCCACTGCTCCTTCCCAAAGGACGGCGGTCGCCATACAAAGGAGAAGGGAAAGGGCAGCATATCCTCCCGGCGCCCCTGGTCCCCGAGCCAATGATGGGAGAGGGGCTGGGATGTGCGTGGGGAGGGCTGTGTTCCCGGGCACTCGCAGAGGAGCTGAAACAGAGCCCTCCATCTTGCTGTGAAGGAGCTGGCAGGGCTCCTCTCCTTCTGCCTGCTGGCAGGAGGACGCACTTATCGGGGATAATGGACTGATTGTCCAGTGGATCCTGATGAAATTACCGGGCTCTGCTGCAGAGAGTGCCTCTGCATAGAAGTCCTGAAACTTTAATTGACTTAATGATTTGATTTCTCATCATCCCCCTCTCCAGTGCCTCCTGCCCCTCCCTGAGTCACTGAAATTATTTTTCTTCCAAATTGAATTGAGGTGGTGTGGGGCCAGGGCAGGCTGGGCTTCTCTCGCAGGAGGGAGAGAGCTGTTGCTGCTTCAGCACAGTGTTTTGTCAGCTCAGTGAGGAGCTGCTGTTTCACTGCTGCCTGAAAAGGGGAAGATTTGAAAATGTTAGCTGAAAGACCTGCCAGTCCCAAGGAAGGAATAAGGAAGGGAACAAGAAGTGAGAAGTTTTTGGCAGCCTCGCTGCTTTGTCTCCCTCTGCCCCATCTCCCGTCCTCCAGGCTCTGCACAAACAAAGGAAATCAGCCTTGCACCAACTGTTCTCGAAAAGGCAGCATAAAAATAACTGGTTTTCCTGCTTATCTCTCACAGTTGGAACAGGCCCGGGGTATTGCTTGCAAGGCTGATGTAGGTGCCTGCTTTTCAGATGGGTGACATTATTTTCTGTTTGAGTTTGACTCTTTAAAGGTTTCTTAGCCGCATTATAGGAAAAGTAGATGCTGATTTTATCAGCGTAAGAGAGCTAGGTAGACTTCCTGCTGGCTCTCTGAACTACAGCACAGCAGTGTTTTAAGCAACTTAGCAGAAATGTGTAGCAAAACCTCGGCAAAATTAATTTTAATTACTGATGCATTTGGAAAATCTCTAAATGCCTGTAATTCCAAGTCCTTTCTTTGCTGAACCAGCTTGCAGGTCATTTAATCCTGTAAGGAGTACATGGTGCTCAGGGCTGTCTTTAAAGCTGACCCGTGTGCATGCAGAAGGGAGGAGGATGCTGCGGAGAGCATGTGCACATGGGGCTGTTAGAGACTGTGGGAGGGAGAAGGCAGCTTAAAAAATCCATGTCAATCCCTGCTGATGTCTTCTGATGAGGCCTGGAAGTGCACTAGATACCAGGGAAGTTATACCTTTGAGGCTGTGCTTTTTGTTTGGTTCTGTGGCTCAGTGTTTACCCAGTGATTTGGTCTACAAAATGCTGTGTCAGACATGGAGGTATTTGTTTACTGCTGCTTTTCTCCCTCAGATTCCCAAAGGAAATACACTCAGGTCTCCTGGAGGTAATTTCCCCATCTCCACACTTCTATCCTGATTTCTCCCACCTGCGGGAATCCTTTGGGGACCCCAAGGAAAGAGTCAGGTAAGAACGAATGAGCTTATAAACAAGGAAGCCCTGAATTTAAGAAACCGTAGCAAGTTCATCACTGACTCCAGCAGGGAAGGCTCTTCTGCAGCACCAGGAAAAGACTTTAAACTTGAATTATCCAGGAGGTGGAAGGACATGATTCAGTGACAGGGGGATGAACTGGCACTGACCTTGCCAGGCTTGCCTCGTGCTGTGGTATTTCCATCACCAAGTGAGGGGCTCATTTTAACCCAATTTACCTTCATTTTGGAAGGTTCTTATCTTGAGGTTTCCAGTAACTCTTAGCTGACCAGGGACCAAAGGGAGAGGCCATATGCCATCCCCCCTGCCTCCCAAAGCTGTGCCACCTTCCCATCTCAAACCCAGCCTTGGCAGGCTCCCCAGGGAAGCCACTGTCCTAGGAGAGACCGATGCTCCCATTGTCTTTGTCTCTTGCAGGTGGAGAACAAAGCAGAACCTGGACTACTGCTTTTTAATGATGTATGCCCAGTCCAAAGGCATTTATTATGTGCAGGTGGGTTTGGTGCTGGTGCTGGAGGGAAGATGGATGTACCTGTGAGTTCACTGTACTGGCTCATGCCAACTGAGAGAGAATAAAGAGCACATCCAAATGTGTGATGCAGCAGAGTGGGAGCAGGTTTTAACCACATAGGTTCAAAAGCTGGGTTTCTAAAATACTTTTAGACTTGGAAACCTCCCACTTAGGAAAGGCAGAAATCCTTCTTTCTCTTACCTGTTAGATTAAGTGAGAAAAATCTGCTTGGAGCACTTTCCAAAATAAACTGGGTCTGTGCCAAAGCTTTCCTCTGGTCTATGGTATGGCTGCTCTGCACAAGGAGACTGTTGCTGGGACCTGGGTGGAACATTGGCACTGTGTCCTTTTGTCTTACAGCTGGAGGATGATATTGTGGCCAAACCAAACTATCTCAGCACGATGAAGAACTTTGCCTTGCAGCAGCCCTCTGAGGAGTGGATGATCCTGGAGTTCTCTCAGCTGGGGTTCATTGGTAACGTTCTCCCCTGCTCACCCCAGTCCTATCAGGAGCAAGGCACAAGAGCCTACTGGCTCTTTCTTGGCCCAAGAAATTGTCTCTGCGAGATGGTAAAATACTTGGACTTGATTCCTCCCTATTTTTGCAATGACCCTTGTGTTTGCACAGGGGAGAAAGATCCCCACAGCTGGTACTGCTGATGCTCACTTTTAGTAAAAATAAACCTGGTGAGTGGCCCAGCCAGCAGCCAAGCAGCTTAGATATGACCAGGAGCTTTTAGGCTGGATGGGATCTGGATTTCTCTAAGAGTGTGCAAAAGGAAGTTTACATCAGCCCAGAACTATTTTGGGAACGGCAGTAGTTGGTTGCAGTAGCAGTTTGATCTGTTATTTTGAATACTAGTTTGACTGGCTTAAAACTTGTAGTTTTTAGGGCAGGAAATGGTCAGTCCTGCAGCTGGCTGCATGTTTTTCATCCTTGTTTCTCTTTACTGAATGGGAGAGTTTTAGACCTTTTGGTACTGTCGTGACCTGTGAGACTGTAATGCTTTCTAATTCTGTGACGATTATTAAATCCAGAACTGTATTAGCAGTGTCAGCAGTGCTGGTACATACACCAGAGCCTCGTGTTGTTTCCTTTATGTAGAGAGATGGACACATCTAACCTACACAGCCCAGTCTCCCAAGTTTTTCTTTCCCAGCTCTGATTCTTTACCATTTCATACCATAGCTCCTCTCTCTGTCTTCTCTCTTTCCTTGTGCTGTAGGAAAAATGTTCAAGTCTCTGGACCTGAGCTTGATTGTGGAGTTCATCCTGATGTTCTATAAGGACAAACCCATTGACTGGCTGCTGGATCACATCCTGTGGGTGAAAGTCTGCAACCCTGAGAAAGATGCAGTACGTAAACAACCTCCATTGAAGGGAAATGCTCTGTTGTGTGTGGGTAAATGTACAGCTGGCTGTGCCTCCAGAGGGGCAGCTCCTCACAGCTCCTTTCTGTGAGCTCTGCTGCTAACTGGCTAACCCGAGCCGTGCCATCCCTGTGGAGCGTGCTGCAGGGTGTCCTTGTGCATTGTGTAAGTGGGGACCTGGGAGTTCAGGCTTTTGTAGTCTGCAGCTGCCAGAAAAGGCATTATTTCTGCATCTAAGCACTAATAGGGTATTCCTCCTCCAATCCTCACGTACAGGAGTTGTTCCCCATTCTTCTGTGTTGTTTTGCATTCCAGTGTCCTTCTCTCCCTGAAGCCTTTTCCCACTCACTGGCTACAACCCCAGAATAACCCTTTGACGCCGGATCCATGTGCCATACCCGCCTGGAGCACGCATGGAGGCTGCCCAGAGAACTCACCCCAGACGACCCAGAGCAAACCCTCCTTGCAGAGTCTGCCAGAATGAAGCCAGATCACACAAAGCTCTTGTCAGGGTTTCTAGGAGGGTGCAGAGAGGTGAAATGGGCTCTGTTTTCAGGCTGCCACTCCTTTTGCAGAGCCATAAGCCCCCGTGCCCTGTGGAGGTTGTGTTTGAACTTCAGCAGCAAGGGGCTAAAGCAAGTGGGAAGGGCAGAGGAGGAGTGTGTGGCAGCAGATGTAAGATGAGCTCAGCACCAGATACTCTCCTGTCTCCTCTCTGAACATACTGTATTTACTCAAACACTTGCTCACCCTCCTCCCCCAGTGGAGAACAAGCAGCAGAGTCCCTGTGCAGAGCTTGGAGCCAGTGGCTTAGGACAGCCCTCATAGTGACAACCACGCTGGGGTGACAAATGGCAGAGCAAGTGGTCGCTCTGGGAATGAATATTGTATTAATGCACTGGGGGGATGGACCATCCTTAGAGCTCTGCAGAACTGGGGCAAGGATATGGTTTAATTTGGCCTGATCCCTTGCAGAGGATGTGGCATCAGTTCCAGTACCCCTTGTGCAGCAGGATCAGTCTCAGGTGATGTCCACTGAATCCTCCTGGCAGTTCAAACCATGTGCTCGGGTGTGACAGAGAAGTCCCCAGGACTGTCTGGCAGCCCCACAGTCTGCACAGCTGTGGGCAAAGCCGAGCTGGTGGGATGCTGGGATGGAGCTGGGAATGATGCTGCTATCTGTGCCCCCACCTTCAAAATCCTCAGCTTGAGCACTGATTAAATGCAGATCCTGATCCTGCTGCGCAGGATCATCTTCTCCTTAACTCATCTGTGCTCATCTTTCCTACCTGATGGAACCAAGGTTTTCTCAGGGGAAACCGCAAACCTCTTAAACATGTTGCCTTTTTAAAAATTAACCTACTTTCCATGTGGATTTCTGGCTCCTTTCCCCCACTGTTTGCATGATTAACTCTGCACAGTGCCCTTTCAAACATGACTTTCTCTTGTAAATCCCACTGTGCAGAATCAAATTGGTAGCGGGGAGGATTTGTCTTTTTGATTGAAAGTTTGTTTGACCTGAGCTTTTGCTAAGTGCTTTGCTCCTTCTTTTTTAACTAATTTTAGATTTACCTGGGGTAGAGCTGTGTGAAAGGATGACCTTCTTACCACCAACTGAGCTATTCCCCCTTCTGGCTTGTCTGTGACAAGGCTGCTTTCAGCAAATGTTTCTTTAGCAGAACAGGAAAAGGGGAGAAAGATAAATTGGGAGATGCTGTAGCTCCCTCCATTCCCCTTCTTCCTCCTCTCCCATCCAGATAGCCATGATGGAATTGCATCCAGAGTTGCTGACAGTGAGTAGGGTCTGTCCCATTAGCATGGCTCGTTTTAATTTTCTAATGTAACGTGAGCTGGATTAGGGGATTATCTCTTTTGCAGCTCGCAAGGGCCCGGAATTTCCCAGCTCCTGGCCCGTGGTGGGGGCTTGGTGTGGCACCCTGTCTGTTTCAGGCATCCAGCGACGCCGTGCCCTCCTCGGGATTTCTGCTGGGTGGGAGGCTGTGAGAGCAGATGGCATTAGGGATGTGCAGGCATTTCTTTTCTTGGAAAAAGCCAAAGTCAGATAACAAATACCCTCTCCATACAGCTTTTAACCTGTATTTTTGTCCTGTTCCCCCAAACTGAGAGAAATGAGCTATTTTAAAATGTGAGTTCTCATCTCCCCACGCTCTCAGTGATTTTCCCTTTTGTCCTTTATTCCCTCTCCCTCATCTCTCTCCCTCCACTCCATGGTAAATCACTGCCAGGATCGGAGTTGCATCTCCAAATTTATTTATGTGGTGGATAGGCGTGAAACAGCCCAGCAGCTTTGACGATGGCATGTGCTGTACATCTGCTCGCAGCTCCTGCCAGCAAACTGGGAACTGCCCATCCTGAGAGAGCCCACACTTGGTACCTGTTCACCTGGGCTCTGAATCATCCCAGGATTACTGTACCTTCAGACATCAGGAATCCGAAGCCCTGAGTTGTAGGAAAAAGGTTTTCCCAATAAGCCAAGGGCAAGGGAAACTCCAGTCTCTGGATGTCCCTCCCTGGCAGCACAGAGTGGATTTGCTGAGTGTTTTAAGCTATGCTTGGCAAGGAGAAATTTGGCACTTAAACCTGGACACTGCCCAGCAGAGCCTGGGGGGCGAGTGGTCAAGAGTCACGGTCCAGTTTGTCCGAGTGTGGTTAAAAGCCCTCTTGCCAAATTAGAGCCTAAATAACACAGAAGGGCATAGAGATGGAGGGCAGGGCTGTCTGTCACCCCTTGTCCATCCCTCCTCTGGGTCACAGTGGCCCACAGAGGTTTGGGCCTGGGGCACTGCAGAGCTGTCTCGTTTCAGAAACACTGCGACAGGCAGAAGGCAAACCTGAGGATCCGCTTCAAGCCCTCGCTCTTCCAGCACGTGGGAACCCACTCCTCCTTGGCTGGGAAGATACAGAAGCTGAAGGTCGGTACCAGCTGGCCAAGCTGCAGGTGTCCTGGCCTGCAGGCACCTGGGAACTGTGGGGTAGGGACATCAGTGACAGCAGCTGGTGGCAGCTGGATTTCTGTGCGGTGGTTGTGTTTTATTTTGAGTTACAGTGAACTCAGTAGCTCCTGCTCCTCAGAATGGCAGTGACATGCACCAAGAGTCACTGCCAGATTTTAAGCCTTGGTACCTGTCCTAGCCACCCATCTTGAGTGCCAGGCCATAGCCCAGGCAAGTCACTTTGAAGAATCTGCTGATAAACCTTGGAGAGATGATTCCTGGGTTGCTCTGACTTCCTTCCTACCCCACTCCACGTTCCTGGGATTTGGTGATAGGCAAACTAGAACTCACTGTGTAAGAGCTGGAATTGTTGAATTGTGGAATTGTGTGTTGAAACATGAACAAAATACAGCTTCCCTCAACTACAAGTGCAAAACCCATGGAGACACATCCCTGGACTGTGCTGTCTGTGTGATCCCCAGGGAAACGGATGGTATAATCCACTTTGTATCACAGTGCAGTGCTGTCAGGCCATGTAATCCAGTCATTTTATGCTGTTGTCAGCCTTCCAGCCACTTTTTCCTCAAGTGTAAGGACTGTTTCCAGAGCTCCTGGGGCAGGCACAGGCGTTC
The DNA here is from genome assembly GCA_013399225.1 of Rhipidura dahli. Taxonomy (NCBI): domain Eukaryota; kingdom Metazoa; phylum Chordata; class Aves; order Passeriformes; family Rhipiduridae; genus Rhipidura; species Rhipidura dahli. The sequence goes on from VXAC01008557.1 coordinate 622,935, forward strand.
AGGGGCATTTGGACAATGAATGGCTCCTTGGTGTGCTGGATCAGAGCACAGAGCAGGGGTGTTTCTCTCCTCTGCCTCTCCTGAAGCTGTGTCCTGGGATCCCTGCCTGATGCCTTCACCAAATTACTTACATCTCTCATCCTTCTGAGCCCTGCAAATCACAAAATTTTAATTTGTAATGCCTTGTAGCTGTGGCCCTGGTTCCTCACGGGCCAGAGCCACTCACGGCCCTTCTCTTCCCTTTTGCTTTGTGCCCACCAAGGACAAGGACTTTGGAAAACAGGCACTGCGGAAAGAGCACGTCAACCCTCCTGCTGAGGTGAGCACCAGCCTGAAAACCTACCAGCACTTCACCTTGGAGAAGGCTTACCTGCGGGAGGACTTCTTCTGGGCCTTCACTCCCACTGCTGGAGACTTCATCCGATTCCGATTCTTCAAACCGCTCCGTATCGAAAGGCCAGTGCTTGGGGGGTCAGCAGGGGGGTGTGGGGACACCCCAGAGCATGTGGAGACACTTGACTTCTTCTCTCCTGGCAATTTAAATCAAAATTCTTGCCTGTCTCCTGCTTGGCTGCCCAGGAGGAGAGGGCAGTGCTCTTCTAAGGCAAGGATAATTTGACCCTTTCTCAGTGGGGCCACCTTTGCCACAGCCCTTTGCTTTCCTGCACTTGTGAGCAGTCCATGTTTTTGCTAATCTGGTACAGAAAATCTCCTGCCAAATCATGCTGTGGGCTCTTTGGGCAGGTACCTGTTAGGCTGAGCTGTTTGATGATTCGGATGGGGTGAAAGCCATCGTGTGCCCCCTCGCTCAGTGTGCCTTTCCCTGGGTTTGGTCTCTGTCACAGGTTCTTCTTCCGCAGCGGGAACATCGAGCACCCAGAAGACAAACTCTTCAACACGACCGTGGAGGTTCTGCCGTTTGACGTAAGGGTTTGATTGAGACTTGAGGTGAGGGTGGAGTGGGAAGCAAAAGCAGCTTGAGAGGAGGAAACTGCTTAAAGCCATCAGGAAAATCTTTACAAGATTCGAGTGCCTCTTTGAGGTGCTGGCAGGGAGCCAGGGGTTCATGCCTGGTGTGATGCCACCTCGGGAGCGAGGTGCTTTGCTGAGCACGGCTGTGTGAGCCATCCCTGCCTGCAGAGGGGATGCTCCAGTGGGTGGGATGACTGCAGAGGAGGGGATGGAGCCAGAATGGTGCAGTGGAAGCAGCTGCATGAGGACTGCAAATGTCCTCTCTTTTGGGCATGTGTCTCAGGGTGCCAGGTATGGGACGAGATGCCAGGGTTTGCTGGCAAGGACAGTTCGGGGGTTGCTACTTTTCCTTGGGGCTTTTGGATGACTCTTGCCTCTGGCCTTGCACAAAATCCTCTCCTTCTGCAGAGCCTGCAGTCAGATAAGGAAGCCTTGCAGGAGGGAAGAGGCGCAGTCGTCAAATACCGCAGGACAGCGGATGGCTACATCCAGATAGGTACAGCGGGGTGTCGGGTGGTAAAGTGCCTGCTGGCTTTGATAACACCTCACCTGCACATCAGTCAAGAACCTTAGAGCTGTTTGCTTGGCAAAGAGTAATTTCTGCTTGCCAGGAGCCAGGTTGGAACAGGATTTAATTGTCATTGTCTCCTCTCCTCCACTGCCCTCCCTCTCAGACCAGGTTGTCCTCCTCAGATAGTTTGCAGTCTTGCATTTCTGCCAGTCTCTGCTCAGAGCTGGGAGCAAATGATGCAGATTATCCATTTGCTTTAGATGGAGTTCAAATCCTCCACCACGGGCAGTTTTGCAGTCTGTGTACTTGTAACACTTGCAGGTCAGACTTTGTCTCTTGCCACCTGAGCTTGTTTTAGTGCTTACCCTGCCCTTGTACAAGAAGGAGCAATTGCAGCCTTCAGAGACCTGCCGGTGTGTGGTATAGCCCTGGTGTCTCTGCTGAGATGTCTGGTTTGGTTTTTTTTTTTCATTAAGTAGACAAATAAAAGAAAAATTTCCTGGCACATGTAGTGTTTTGCCATTTTCTCATTCCTCTGCATGCTGACTGGTTTCTCCCAGTTGCATTTTCAAAAAAAAACCATCACACCCAAAAAGTGTCGGGCCACTCTGTTCCCTTTCACACAGCAGTGATATGCAGCCAAATACTCCCCACTTTGTTTTGTTTACCTGATTTTCTCCAAAGTGTGGTATTTTGCACTATATTGCCATGCACGCTGCTGGTTTTTAGCCTGTCTTGTGCTGTCCCAGTGGCAGGGACTGGGGCTGCTGGGGCTGTTGGTGGTGCCCCTCGGGGAGAGGGGAAGGTGGAGGGGCAGTGCCAGAGGACCATCCCTGTGTCAGCCACCTGCTCTCCCCACCAGGCTCCTTCTCCAAGGGCATCGCAGAGGGCGAGGTGGACCCATCTTTTGGGCCGCTGGAGGCCATCAGGCTGTCCATCCAGACCGACTCCCCGGTGTGGATCATCCTGAGCGAGGTAAGCCGAGCTCCCTCAGCACCTCCCCAGCCCTGCCCTGCTCATCGCTCTGATCCCATCCCTCTTTTCTTTCAGATTTTTATCAAAAAAGCAGAGTGAAACAGGCATGAGGCAGAACGGACACACTCCTGGATCCCTGGTCCTGCTCCCTACCTCCTGCTCCCTCCTCCCCACGGCGCCTTGCCCGGACCGGGACAGCGCGGGGCCGGCTGCCGGAGGCGGCACTGGCCGCAGGCTGCGGCACAGCTGCTGCCGGGCCCGCCCCACCATCCCCAGCGGGGCTGCGGGGCCAGGACGGGCAGCGACTTCTCCTGAAGAGGAGCAAAAAGCAGAACCCGACCCCCTGCGCAGAGGGGCGGCTTTGCCCCGCTCCCTCGGCCCCTCCGGGTGCCGGCTGCCGCTCGGGACACACGGACACGGGACAGTTTGGGGTCGGGATGAGCTTTAGCCAGCGTGGGGACAAAAAGCACCTTCAGCCCTGGACAGGGCAGTCTTTGGCTGTATTTGGGGACAGAGCAGGTCACACTGAGTCCTGCCAGCTGACCCTGCCAGCGCGCTAGGATGGAGGCGGCAGGGACCGAGGTCTGCCCTGCCCTCTCCCAGGCAACAGTCCTGGCCACAGCTGAGGATTAAGTGAGGGCAAAGACTGACCCTCCTTCAGCAGAGGAGGAACGAATCCAAAGGGGTTGGAGCTATGATTATGGCAGGGAAAACAAAAAAATAAAATATGCCACACTGTGCCTGCCAGTTTTGAACACAGCCCCTTAACTCGCGGTGAAGTCTCCAGTGTCTTCATGCCTTGAGATTGAGTGCAGAAACTGTCTTTTTTAAAATAACTACTTCAGTTATTGATTGATGTGGGTTTTTTGGGGAAGAAAAAAAAATAGCAGAAGTAGCCCAGTTCAAAAATAGTAGGGATTAGTGTAAATCCCAATGTCCTTTCAGCTATACACTGGAATGCATTATACTACTTTAATGTGCTGAATTTTTTATTATTGGATACATTTGATTTTTTCAAGTACATCTCTCTATATAAATATATAAAATAATGTGCACTGTAATAAAAGCTAAATTTAAACCTTTGGTGCAGCAGTGAGAGTCACTTGCAGCAGGGCTGCTTTAGGCTCCTGCAAACCCCAAGTTCACAGTGGAGGCTGTAATCCAGGGAGGGCAAAGTCCTACTGTAGGGTGGGTGATAAGTGAAGCTGGGGCAAAGTAAAGGTCATGCAATCAATGCCAAACACAGACTTCAGTACTTGGGCTAGGGTCAGGTTTTTGTCCCAATATTTGGATGTGGTTTTAGGCAAGCTTACCCATCCTTTTCAGTTAATCACAGCAGCTTTCCCTAGAAACCCAGTCCCCAACTCAGATGTTCTCACACCAGTCTCTGAGCACCTTTGACAATCACAGGTGATTTCTAGTGAGAAAAATAATTTATTTTTGTATATCCATGGTGTGATTGTTCAACACAGATCATTACAGCAGTAAGGAGGAGAGACAACAGCATGTGGGTCAATCTGTGCTCCGTGAGGCAGAGCCAGAGGCATTTTAGAGCAGACAGTGCTACAAAGCCCAGCAGTGAAGCTCCTCAGCAGGGGCAGGGGCTGGAAAGCACTTGCTTTCTAGAAGGGAAATTATCTCTGAAGAACAGAGGAGTGCCAGCATCCACCTCCCTTCAGAGGGGAACAGAGAGCCAGGCAAATATTCTCTCTCTGATGGTGCCACATGACTGGCTCCCCTGTGCCAGGGGCAAACAGTGGTTTTTGGGAGAGCCGTGGTCCCTCTCACCATGCACTGGGTAGCTGGAGGGGCCAGGCCAGTGCTGACATCCATGAGGAGGAGCTGGGCCACAGGAAGTGTGCCAGGAGCCCGGCCAGCGCCAGAACCACGAGCAGCCAGAGCAGCCAGGCACTGGCGTACAGTGGTGCCAACCTGGGTGGGAGAAAACACCCTCAGGTTCTGCCAGCCCAGCCAGGGCACAAGGCACATGGGCAGGGCTGGGCATCCCCACCCTCCTTTGAGACAGTCAGGGAATAGGTGGCACAGCCATGAGCACACGGGGGCAGGAGGGAAGGAGGAGGAGGTGGTGAAAATCTGCCTGCAGTCCCACTCGTGGGAAGGAAACCTGTTCAGGGGCCACATCCTGCTCCCAGCCTCCCTGGGCTGGTTTGGGGTGCCCACGGCCCTGGTCAGGTACTCACCGTCCCTGGGCAGCCACGGTGTATCCCTGGAAGTACTTGAGGCGGGTGTAGAGGTACAACAGCCCACACACTGCAGCCACACCTGGGGGCAAGAGGGGAGTCGAGTTCTGATGGGGCTGGGGATCCCTGGACACTGCTGGAGCTGCATTCCAGCACAGTCACCCCAGCAGATGGGGCACAGCCAGAAAACCAAACAGAGTTATTTGGCTTTAAACCACTGTGGGAGTTTAAATGAGTTTTCTTCCTTCCCTTTTTGTGTGAGATTAACTTCTCTGCCCTACAGTTGCCCTGGGACTTGGGTTGGCAACGTTCCCTTACATGGCTTCTCACAAGTTTGCTGTGGCAGCAACCAAATCCCCTGAGCTCACTTGGTAGAGAGAGACAGTGGATGAGTAACTGTTTGGATTATGGTTTCTTGTTCTGACACAGCTCTGCCTCAGCTGCTGCCACCCTGGCAGCCTGGGACAGCCTGACCTTGTCTAGGAGAAGGAGCAGGAGGGGACAGCCAGGCTCTGGTGAAGGAGCAAGGGCTGCCAGTGCCTGCTCCTCCAGGCAGGAATGTGCTCAGCTGCTCCCAGCTGGAGCTGGGGCACTTCCTTTGCAATCCAGCTAAAGAGGAAATTTGCTTTCTGTGGACAACAGCCTCACAAGCACTGAGAGAATGTGCCTGAGTGGGCACATGAGATTTAAATTGGGGTTGGGGTTTTTTTGTGTGTTTGTTTGTTCACATGGTTTGGGTTGGAGTTCCGCCCCACATCCCCGTTACCTTGATGGAAGAAGATTCCGGCAACCCAGAGGAGTGAAATGAAGATTGGGAAGTACTCTGAGCAATTTGCCCTGGTGAGAACCAGAGATGAGAGTTAAAATTGCCTCCTTATATGTCAGAACATGGATAACCAAGGCTGGAGCAGGGAATGGGAAACTCACATCAGAGCAAACTAAAAGAGCTGATAAGAACCATTGCTGTGCTCTGGGAAAGGGGCCTTTTCTGTGATCCAGAACACCCAATATCTGTATTTAAGTGAAAAAAAGCACCCAAAAAACCCACAATGTTCACCTCTCCTGCATTCACATGGCCCTGGAATGATGAGCTGTGGCTGAGATGGAGATTTGTCTCTGCTGGACACTCGACAGGCTCCATCCCATACACAGCACCATCACAGACAGCTGCTGCAGCTCCAGCTGCTGGGGGAGAGCCTCCTTGTCAGTATTTAAGGAGCTTTCTCTTCCCCCTTAGGTGACCACAGCCCAAATTTGGGTGTCACACAAGTCACACTCCAAGAAGGAGCCTTCTCTGAGATGAAATTCAGCAGAATTTGATCAGATCTGCAGCCAGGTTTTCTTCTTCCTTTTTCCTTTATACAGATTTTCTGCAAGGGTAGGAGCTGTGCTATTAAAGGCATTGGTTTTGCTTCTCCTACATTTTACCATTCCCTAGGCAATTTAATCTTCATTTTGGCCAAAAATGAACAAACCTTTGGAGAATGGAGCCAGGCTGGGAGCTGAAAAAAGTCTGAAGAACCTTGTGCTGTAAATGCAGTTTGAGCCTCAGTGAGGAGAGGCTGCCAGGTTTCTCCAAGTGAGTAATACGTCAACACCACTTTTTCCCATTTTTTTTTCAATACACCAAATTATCCATTTGTACACTATTCCGCAGGGAAAAGAGGAGAAAAACCCACAAAGAAGCAATACCTTGTCAAGTCCAAGGTCCCCGAGGTCACCTTCTCTGTCAATTACAGCCAGGGCTTCCCAGAACACCACAGCCCATGGCATGACTTGGTTAACACACATTTAATTGTTAAGTATTTAATTAAAAGCCACATCAGCAGCTCCCCAGCTCACAGAGGCTGATGTCTCCAGGCAGGCTGGCCTTCCATAGCACCACAGAAGGACTGAAGCTGGTGTTTTTGTCACTCCACAAATGCTTCCTGTGCGCTGGCAAGGGAACGCAGCTGCTTTGTTCGGGATTTAGTGCCGTGCTGGAACTGCCCTTCCACCAGCCCCAGCCAAGTCCTTTCAATCGCTTACAAAACAGAATGACTGAGATGAAAGAAGGAATCTGGTGCTTGCTGGAAGCCGAAGGGATCTGTGAACATTTCCAGTTTAGCTCCAGCATTGCTCTCTCCATAGGAACAGAGCAAAAAGAAACAGCCCTCAGCAGGGGCCCGTGAGTGCTGACTCTCACAGCACAATGGCTTCTGAAAGGGAAAAAATTAAAATGCCCTTGTAGCTGGTTCTGCCAGCAAGGCCCTTTGCCTCAATTCAACAGCAAAACATTACAAGAAAATATCAGGTTATTAATAAAGCTTTGGCTGCTCTCACCATTTGGAGCCAACAGAAATATTAAATTTAATGATTCTAATTGTGAATGCTCTGCACCTCCTCCATACGGCTACTAATTTGTAATTTGGCTGCCTCACAATGCCAGAAGGAGAATTATCATGGAGAGGCAGAAACACCCCAGCCAAAGTGCTCCAAATCAAAACTCAGACCTTTGCACACAAAGCATTGAAAAAAAAAAAATCTAATATCAGTAGCATTAAGTGGAAAGGTGACTTGAGGGTGACCAGTGTCTCCTGACAGTTGACTCAAGTCTTATCTAGACAAAGTCACCACAAAAAAGTCAAAATCTTACTGAGCTCTGAAGGTCCGTTCAAATTCAGGGTGACCTCTTGTTTCAGGAGGGGAAATCTTGTACTTCCGACGGGCGTAGATCACCTGCATTGCAAAATAGGCTAAAAACAGAACACAGGAATGGTAACAGAGCAGCAGAGTTTATCTAGCCAAGCTTTATCTGGCTTGGAATCAAGCAAGTGGTTACAATGAAAGAGCTGATGTGATCTAGGTCCATAATGCAGGGCTGTCACATATGACCTGTAATAAATGTGCCATTTATTTCACATTCGTGCTTTAAATTCAGGTTTGGTTATCCCAGCTGAGGGCCAGTGCTGGGTGACACTTTGCATCTTCTCACGCCCAGCAGAGCCCTCAGTGCTGCTCCCCAGCAGATCAAACACACAATAAAACCTTACCTTGTGCACACTGAGTCACTGAATTATTTCTTAATCTTGCACTTTTTGTTTAGAGTATCTGTGCACCCTCAGCCAGCCTGATGGGAATGATGTGCAACACTCTGCTATTCCTGGTGGGTGCAAAGGATGGCCCATGTCACAGAACAGCATCCAAACTGTCAAGCACTGGGATATCATTAAGTCAATTAAAGATGCTCTTAATCATGACAATAAAAGGAAATGGGGAAGAGGGTGATTCTTTCTTGCCCTTTGCTCCTGCTGGGCAGCTCCAAGGCTCCAGCAGTTCAAGGAGCAGAGGTGCCTCCCATGCCTGCTATCAGCCTGTGCCACGTTTGCCAAGGCACTGACTCAGTGTCAGCTACATCAGTCCTTTGTACATTTGTAAAGGACATGGAAAGTCACTTCAAAACAATGAAAACTTGCTGTCATGAAGATTTGGAGTGTTTCACTATTTATTGAAAGCTCCTAATCCCATGGGCAATTGCTGATGCTTTGAGTGTTTTATTGAGGTGCACTACTACACTGTTGCTTTTATTGAAAACTCTTATTGTCATATAGGAGAAAACTAAATTATAAAAACAATTACTTTGGTGGTTGTGGTGGTGTCACTGAGATGCTTGTGTGAGCAAAGTCCTCACATAGCAACATTTCCAGAGAATCGAACACAGAGACAAGGAGCAAGGCCTGCCTTGGGGACTGTCTCATTGTAACAAAGATAAAGCAGAACAGCAGGATAGAGAAGGGGAAGTAGGGACAGATGTTCCAAGATTAGAGGCAAGACATGTGCCTGCAGAAAAGCATTAGCACATATGTAGAAGGGCATTAGAAATGTAAATAATCGGATGCTCTGTGTCTTGTGTCTCACAAGGTTTTAGTAATATGAATACCAACAGTCATTCATTTTAGAACACATTTAAGAACAATTAAGCACATTCTAGTGTCTTCCACAGTGACCCAGCCCTAAACAAAAGGTGCTGACAGAGCAGGGTGGGGAGAAACAAGAATGCTCCCCCTCTTTGAGTCATTTGTAGCACGTTGGTCATGGGTGAGGGTGTCCTCCTTCCCCAGAAGTCCAGCGGAACATGAACCAGCATTCCCTCTCTGAATCCAGAGAGATGCAACACACAACTGGATTTCAGCAGCTGCTGCCAGAGCTCTGGGAATAAGATGAAACCGTGACCCATTCTGTTACCTCTTCACATCCTCCCTGATGCTCTCAGGATCTCCTGCCAGTCTCCTCTCCAGAAATGGACTGAGCTGAAGTTACAGCATCATGAGCAGCTCTGGCTTGTGGCATAAGCCCAACCGCACAGGGCAGTGCTCTTCATCCTGCTTTGTGCCATCTGCAGCTTTCCTAATGTAGGATTCTTGTGACTAATGAGTGAGGTTAAGAGTAATTTCAGATTAAACCTCTCCATCAGCTCTGTAATTAGCATTTTGCTTCTACACGGGGGTGAATAGTCAGACAAGTCCTACCCAGATTCCTTACACGTAGGGATGGGTAACATACAAAACAACCACCCAAGAGGATCAGGAGCCTTTTGGAGGAGGATGGCTGGCTGTTCCCCAAACCTGCTGTAAGGATGAAGCACTAAGGATGAAGAATCAGTACCCAAAAGCACTTCTCAGAATGAGTTGAAAAAAACCCACACTTCACGAGCCTTCTCAGCACGGACTTTTAGAAAAAACTGTTCAATCTACTCTGCAGGACCTTCCAAACTATTTTTTTTTTCTGATTCGTGTCTCGAGGTTAATCACCTGTGTGGACTCCCACATGGCTTAGGGGCTCAGCTCTGCCTGAACTTTGCTCCTCAGTGGAAATATTCTTCATTCTCTATTTGATTATGTCCACAAACTTGTCAAATCGTATCATAGCTGCTATCTGCCACATTTGAGTGAACCTGGCAAACAAGCCCTGTGAGGCCTGACAGTGACATTGCATAAGTTTTCTTTCCTGTGAAGCCATAAAATCAAGGGTGGGGGGAGGGAGAGTGTGGGAAGTGGAGCAGAGTAATTTTGCTCTGTGGTACAACGTTCACCACAAGGCTGGAGCACGTATCTATAGAGCACTAAGCTCAGAGTTTCACCCAACTGAGAATGACTAAATTAAAAAGGGGAAAGTTACTTGAAAGAATGTGGAAACTGCAGACTCCCAGGAAATTTAAAAGGAAACATAAAAATCAACTGACACTGTACCAAGGTCAGCCATTAAATTACATCTCCCACACCAGGATGTGAGTTTATATGCATTACTGTGGGAATAGCCCATGTCCGTGCTTCAGTGCCCACCTGCTCAGAGCCAGTCCCAGACCTGTGACTCACCTACAGAATGCCCTTCCAAAACATGCAGAGGAAGCCACTGCACAGCTCTGAACCCCAGTGACACGGGCACACGTGTTGCACAGAGGAGATGGAAAGGAAACACACAGTATTCTGTATTCCTTGGCTCCTTGGCTTCCCATGCAGAGACTGTAAAACCAGGATACTTTATCCGACCCAACACAGATAGGAGGGGGCCAATGCCTGCTATTTATCTGCTGACTTCACACCTGGCTTGCATACCATGAAAGGAAAATGCTTAAGGCTGCAACCTTTACAAAGTACTTGAAATTCTCATTAAACAAAAACATTTGAGACAAAACTGCTATCTATGGATTTGCTACTGAGGGTTTCCCAAAGGAAAAGGGCTCAGCAGGATTTCTGTAACTCAATTTCAGGTTTTCTTCATGTCTTCTCTTTGCATACTAAAAACTCGATCCACCCCCACTTAGTTAAATAACAAAAAAATTCATAGTACAGAAGTTTCTTCCATTTGTAGTCACAGTATTTCTCTGTAAATTGAGTGGAAATTACAGATAATTCAGAAGTCCTGAGCTCTTTTTTTTTTGAAGTGGTGTATCTTGTTTTAAATAATACTTACATTAAGAGATTTATCATCTGATGGCTAAAAGCACATCAGGCTGCTCAATGATTCACATCCATTTGTAAGCAGAGATGTGATAGCTGTATGATGAATTAATATATTAACAATAAACCCCACAAACTTTCTCTTATAGAAATGTGAAGATTTTTTAAAAGTGGGGGCTCTGTCCCCATCCCAGGCAGGGGAGTGACTGTCCTGAAGCCCAAGGGGGAGAGACTTTGCCCAAAGGACCCACAAACAGAGCATGGCAACAACACTGTTCTTTCTCAATGGTCTAAACACAATGCATCTATTTAAATTAGAAGCCACTGAGTTCCTTTGAAGAGCTCTGTGTCTATTTCTGACCAGAACTTGCATTAGTTTCCAAATTACTGTGCTCTCAGCTCATCTTGTCATCTGCTCTGTGCCATATGAACATACAAGGATACTGGTCACAGAGAAACACCCGTGTGCATGAGGCTCTTTCCACACCCACACCACGTCTGTCTGTACACTGACCTCCTCACCAGCACATTTACTAACCTACCTTTATTTTGCCTACCTCCAGACACTGCATGTCACAAATTACCTGCTAGAATTCAATCACAAACTGGTTTACTTTAAGAGCATCCTGTTGAAATTGATTTAATTGCAAAAGTTTTACTTGCTGGCTTTGAGGATCATTTCAGTCCCTGTAAAATAATGACCATCCTCAGGCATGATGCTTCTGCCATGGATAGCCAAACATTTGTATCATTTTACCATGTTGCAAAGCAGTGATTTTCATTCCACAGACACTCCAAGCAAAACACAGGAACCACACCCCACAAAGTTCAACATAATCAGCCTAACACCATCTGGCATTGTACAAAAGACATTTACCTTGCTCCAGGACTCCCAGAACTGTGACTGTGGCCAGCAGGTCTATCTGGTCTCTCATGCTGCTGACCGTGACGCAAACCCCAGCCTGATGTGATGGGTACAGCTGTCCCAGTCCTCTCTCCCCACCACCACACGATTCCACAGAGCTGCCTCTGAGAACAGGTGTTCCTCCACCCACACCTTAACTCACCTTAACTCTCTCCACACCGTGTGGTTTTCCAAAGCAGCCACCCACCAGAAAATATCAATTTCAGCCAAGTGCCTTTTGCTGAACAACGGAGCAGGGACAAACTTTGCATGAGCGAACTGTGAAATTCTTCTAATTACATTTACAGATTTTATACTGTGATTAAATTATATGTTGCCAGCAATGGAAATATGGTGGAATTCTTTCCAGCCCTTTTGTTGCTAGTTTTAATGAGCTCTGAAGCATCTCAATTATGTGCAAGGTTGTAAAAATTATTAACAAGCATTTACAAATTAATGACTTGACCTTCTGCTCTTATTTCAAGTAGTGGAGTTGACCATGAAAGATTTAATACACTCCAGCTGGAATAACTTAATTCTGTTACCAGATTCTGTAATTTTAAAAGAACATTCAGATACTTTATCCTACTAATTACTACTCTAAGTTTACCAAAGAGGAGCTCTTTTCTAGCACCCACTCACCCTTAGTAGCTTTCTGATGTTTTAAAGCAATACAATTCTTTTCCTGGCGACCATACAAAATAAAAGTTCTCAGTTCTGAAGGCAGCAGATGATGTAGAGAAATGTTACACTGACATCAGAGTTATAATTGTAAAACATAAAATTTGAAAACCAATGTTTTAGCCCAGAGTAACTTTTCTCCCCGCTCCACAGAAGTTAAAACAGGCATCAGTTCAAAAAGTTACCTTATGTTTTTGAGCAACTTAATACACACAACTACTGCGGCTTTAAAATTTTTACATTTAAAGAGGAGGAAGGTTTTCCCTTAATTTTGGTGGCTGAGCCATTGCATTTCTCTGTTCAGTCACACACACAAACCCTCACTACAGAATTTGCATGTACCAGACCTACAGTTTCTCCCAAGTGGGACACAGCAAGTTTTTTTCCTGGTTTGGCTCTTTGTTGCTTCAGAACCCCACTGTGACAGCTCATTAAGCTGAAAACTTCAGTTAATCAATCAAACACTCAATGTTACACTTTTTATAAATAACCACACGTAGAATAGCAAAACCACCCCCTTTCTCTAAAAAACACTCTTAAGATGTGACTTCAGACTCTCCAAGGTACAGAAGACAGACTAAAATAGAACTAAAATCTAAAAATTAACCTTAACTGAACCTATTGGTGACCAAAGATTTCATCTGAGGTGTCCCAATATAAAAGTCAGAGGGGAAATGTCACCAGGGGTCTTCTTACACTGTATTTCAACAAACAATTCAGGTTTGAGAAAACGCTTCCATTACAGATTTCCATTACTCTCAGGAAAAACACTGACATCAAGGAAGAAAACATCAAATTAGTTTCTCAGCAAAGGTTCATCACAAGTTGCCATTGACTCCTCAAAATCTTTGGAAAACCACATCGTTTCAGTGGGGGATGGTTTGGGCAATTTCTGTTTCACTCAATAATAACTAAAATGCAGCATTTTTAATGGGACAATAAAGCAAAAATTAATGTAACTTCACAGTTCCCCATGGGCAAAAAGCAGCTGACTCTGGTACTGGTACTTAGTATTACATTTGGTTCCTTATAAGCTTCTGAAGGTACAGGTCTTCTCTCCCAAACAGAACACAAAACTTGTAGAGTAGGAATACACTACACTACAGACTGGTAAGTCAGGATGCTGTGAGGAAACCCAGAGGCAGAGCTGGGGCTGCAAACACAACTGCACAAGGACAGCAACTCCAAAGCTTGGAGAATGATCCATCAATGTCAGAAGCTGGCTATGGGGACTTCACCAGCCTTAAGCCAAAATATCCAGACAGGTTGCTGCCAGTACTTTGTTCCTTGCTCAGAAACATCAGCTCCTGCTTGCAGCACGTGTCCCATGTCTCAGCTGGATTCCTGTGTGTGCCGAGCGCCTGCATCAGACAAGTCTTGAGGAAATCTGTGTGAACCTTTAAAGGCTGTTGTTCTGAGGGAATTGGCACATTTTTGGAACTCAACAGTTTGCACATGTGAGGTCTCAGTAGTTATTAACATTTTTTTCCACTACTAACAACCACCTCTGCAGTTGAATTTCCCAGCTTAAGGCCTAAAACTGCATTCCAGAAAAAAAAAACCAACAGCCTGAAAGAAGTGGGAGTAGCATAAAGCCTTATTTTCAAAGTTAAGTTTTCTAAGGCCCCTTTATCCAGTTCTGGCCTGTTTAAATGGACTTTCTGAAACCGTAAGAATTGGTAAGACACAGCAGCAAAATTTGAGCCTTAATAATAGGCTGAGCAAAAATTGTGTGTTGTGATGAAGGGAAGGAACCATCTTGCTAGGAATGGCAATGCTGAACTCTGCTCAGCTCACACAAATGTATAAAGTCACACCATGTATATTTAATACACTAGCAAAATATTTATTTTATAATGATAAAACAGAAGTGAAGGATTTCTTTTTGGTGTGCACCAGTAATTGTAGTAAAAGAATAAGGGGATTAATGGACTCTTTATACATTTCAATGACAAAAATTCATAAAGGTTAGCATCAAATTCAACTGTTCTCCATTTACAAGCATAAAACTTACCATAATACCCCCCCAAACACATATATAAAGAATTATAGTTTTAAAATCTATAAAAAGTAAAAAATATACAGTCAGAAGATCTAACTCTTATTCAAATCTTTAATATAAAATTGTAAACATTTATTTACACAAAGGAAATGTGT
>VXAC01008560.1:8734-49688 GCA_013399225.1 Rhipidura dahli
TTTTAATATATCTTGGAGTTTGCACAGGCTGTTTGAATTACACCAGGGCACAAGCACAATCTCATCCATGAACATGAGTTTAGAAAGCCAACAGGGAACAAGCTATGGCCTCCAACAATGATTTAACCCACAAGTTTATCAATGTTTAAGTCCCATCTCAGGTACAGATTGCTCTCAGTTCTACTATGATGGGGCAGATAAATGGAATTGCTTTCAGATACACCCAGGAATCCTGAAGCATCTACAGATGGAATCCCACTGAGGAAGAGATGTTTCTGAGCATGTTTGGTAGTGGACTATGCTGAGAAATGACACATAGGAAAAGAAACTGATGGCATGTTTTCAAAGCTGATTGCTTTTACTTCGTTTATGACAGTTTTTGTTGCTCATTTACTTATTCTGGAGAAGCAAAGAATATGAGGATAGTTTGCTAGTGCTCTCTGACAGCAAAATGGAACTAAAAGTGAGAGAGGCTTTAGTTTTTTATGCCACTAGTTGATCTTCAGATGCTGCTAAGAGCAGTCTAAATAATTACGTTCTGGGGACACTGGAAGGAGTTGATAAGGACAGACTAATTTCCAGATTAAAATCCAGCTCCTCCTGGGCAGGGACCTACTATGACCACCAGATCAGCACCCTTATGGGATCACAAGGTAGCCCAGGCTGATGGGTCTGGACTAGGTGGTCTTTGAGGTCCCTTCCAACCCAAACCATTCTAGGATTCACTTGCACGTGCCTTTACCTATAGGCAGTGTTTCCACAGGGATGATTTCCAGAGAAACATTATGATTTAAAATAACTGTGTGGGAAATTGTAGGAAAGAAATGGGATGGAAAAAGATGGTCATTAAGGGAAGTTGTGAGGTAATAAAAAGAAAGCACAGTTAAGAAATAGGGTAATTCTTAGTTTTAAAAAATCCCTTATAAAATGTTATTTAAAAACCCATATAAAATACCTTTTAAAAAACATATATAATTTAAGATGCAGCTTAAATTGCTAAATTCAGCAAGGTAATTTGTCTGATGAGGGATGGCAGGTTTTACTAGAAGCCAGATCTTTCTATTTGCCTGGCTAGACTCCCAGCTTAGAAAGAGCTGAGAAGTTGTAATGGGAATGAATTATGACTTGGTTTTGCAGCCAGTTATGGGTTGTGGGATGAGAAAACATCTGTCCATTCCCCACCTGACACTCATCTCCCCCCAGCCTCTGACAGATGCTCTGAATTATAAATTCACAATGCAATCCCATCCAGGAGAACCATGACAAATGAGAACAATTAGACAGTTATGCCAGCAAATATGAACAAATATGTAAGCAGCTGAGACAATCTGAATAGATTTGTATTAGGGGATGGAGAGGGAAAGGCCAAGTGGTCCACAATCAAAACAGAGAGGGCTTTTTATGTGAATTTCCACTCTGAATGAACAGGATTACTCATGGCTGTGTCTGTAAAAAGATGAATCTTATAAATACAGGCTCTTTGGGGAAATGCTCAGGCAGCACATTGCAGTTTTATCCGACTTTCCAGCCACTGGGAGTGTGTTGGAATTTCCTTTCCATTTGCTCAAGGTCTTACGTTTACAAGATGTTGGATTGCATAAATAGGTCACTAGAAGCTCCCAGTATGGGGTTGCCCCAATGGCCAAGTTCACTTTTGGGAAAATCCTGCCCTGCTTGTCATATAATAAATATGTTTCCTCTGGAAAAATTTAGGTGTTAGATTCTTGATTTTCACTAAGCATCTGCTGAGTCAATGCTTCCCCTCTGCCTTCTCCTGTGGTGGCAGAAGCAATTCACAGGCTCTCCTTCAAAGGGAGGGCAAATCCTGACTATAAAAGCAATGACCATTTCAGTCATTAAAGCTGTGAGTGGTTGTCCCAGTTTGAGAAAAATTTGGAGGAATGTCTTAAATGCACGTCCTCTGACAGAAGGCAGGTTACAGCCACCCCTCCCCACCAGGTTCAGAAAGAGTTTTCCTCAGAAGAAAGTGAAAAAAAAGTTATTTATTTAATGAGCAGAGTGCATGCAGGCACAGGGGAAAAAAAAATGAGTAATGCGAAATAATAAAACCTCTTGCTGTGGAGAGAACCTGGTAAAATTTAAAGTCCTTGTGTGTGTGTGTGTGTCTCTCCTCTCTGGAGCTGGAGTTTGGTGTGGGCCCCTATGGGCCCTTGTGTAGGGCCTCCCGGATGATGTTCTGGTGTTGCTGAACAGTCCAGAAGAGAAGAAGAAGCCAAAGTCCAAGGACAACCTCTTTCCTCAGCTAGTGAATGAGAAGCTAGCTAAAAAGCAAGAGAATGCCACTATCTTTCCTGCTGCAGAAGCCAAGAGCTGAGAAGCCAGTGAATATGTTATCTGTGTTTTTGAACACAATGCTGAAGGAATTCCACCTCCTTCCCCCTCTCCTGGAGCTAGCTTTAAAGGCACAGAATTCATGTCTGGCACAGAGCAGATGATATGGAATACAGTATCATAAAGTCACCCCAGGACATTGATCAACTTGCAAAAGGCATTGTAAAGGTGTTAGCTGCGCTTAATAGCATTTGGATGGATTTATGACTCTGTTCTGACACATCATCAATGAAATTACCCTAGAAATAAACAGATGTGAGCAGCAGTATCTCACGTGGTAAAGCACAGGCTCTGCTGCACTGATTCAGAGTTAACATGTGGTTAATAGACCCCTAGTGAGTTATAAAA
This sequence comes from Rhipidura dahli, assembly GCA_013399225.1. NCBI lineage: Eukaryota > Metazoa > Chordata > Aves > Passeriformes > Rhipiduridae > Rhipidura > Rhipidura dahli. The sequence goes on from VXAC01008560.1 coordinate 11,435, forward strand.
CCATGAGAAGGTGTTTCACAGAACAGAAACCAAGTACATTGTGCATTAATACATTGCTGAAGTCTGGAGACATCATCAAGGGCTGGTCCTGACTACCATCATTATCTGAAAGCTAATATAGAATTGTACCAGTTGTCTTTAATTAATTATTTTTTTATAATAATCACTGTGTAGCTGCGCTTTTCTACAGCAATAAACTTATTTCCACCAAGGGAGAATATTGTTTATTCCCTCTAAATTCATCCAGACTATTTCATTAACTGACAAGCAGCAGCTACAAAGTGGAGTGTATCTCCAAATTCCTTAGACACTCTTAAGACTGAAAAGCATCTGGGAAATCTCTAATGCCCTTACACAGCATTTTGGATGAAGCACCTTCTTCCACCCAGCCTGAGTGGCATGGTCAGGACTTAAAAGAGGGATCAATAGGTGACAGAATTCAGTGGCACGAAGTCACCAAGCAATTTGGTTGTCATGTCCAGAGGAAATGAGCCATGCACATGGGATCACAGTGGGAGTAGGACATGTCCATGACACATGCCCCATCTCTGGAAGGGTTCAAGATCAGGCTGGACAGGGCCTGGAGCAACCTGGTCTAATGGAAAGTGTCCCTGTCCATGGCAGGGTTTGGAATGAGATGAACTTTCATGTCCCTTCTCACCCAAACCATTCTGTGATTCCATGATTCCTTCAAAGATGGTGTCTTGGAGGAATTTAGCAGCCAGGTTCCCCCACACAGTGAGACATCTGATGCAAAATTCATGGGTTTGCCCCGAGAATTTGCCAGTGTCATGCAAATTCAGATAGCTCTCCCCTATGAAGACCAGCAATTGTAGTTGCAAGATTTTAGTACTGAAATTAGAGCTGCACTTTGAAATATTGGTGTGCAAGGAAGAAAGAGGAAAGCAGCTCAGAAGATGGTGGTTGAAGTGTAAGGCAGTAAAACAGGGTGTTATCCTTGCCTCTTCCTGGGAAATGGGTGAAACACTTGGGTTGAGACTCACAGCAAAATAAAGACAATTAAAGGTCCTGGAATCCTCAGCTAAGGATTTAAATGCAGGAAATAAATAATGCATTTGGAGGGGAGTAACAGAAAGTGCGTGCTGCACAGGATCTGACTGGGTGTATGAGAACACTGAGGGGTCAGGGAGGGCCAAGTTTTGCATGTGTCAGGTTCTGAACAGCCCAAGGTTTTCATTCAAGCTTCTCCCAAAACAAAGAAGAAGAAAAACCTCAAAGTTGCAGAGAGTCTTGCTAATGGAACTATTCAATAACCATAATTTGATCTTGGCTTTCTCATAAATTCAAAGCAATTTCCCCATAATATCAGAAAAATACGTGGCCTTTCTTGAGGCAGCAAAGCTCCGTATAGATCAAATTTTCAATTGAAAACATTTGCCAGCATTTCAGATTTAATTTGTCTGATGAGATGGAGTCAGATTGAAAACAGGGAAGGAAGAAGAAAATTAGAACACAAAACCAAGCAGGTACTAGCCCATGAATACATATTAGTGAATCATAGTAACAAAAAGGAAAAGAGTCACAACTCTAATGCCCTAAGAAGCAGCCTATCCAGAACATGGCATGACCAGAATCTTCAAGGACCAAATCTTTGACTTTTGTGGGTTTTTTCCCAAAAATGTCCATTTTAATAAATGGGTAAAATATTACTAACTCTGAGCTTGTCATGAAAATGGATTGAGAAATGCACAGAAGCCAGGTATGTGGTCACACAACATCCTTTTCATCTCAGGGCTGGTCCTAAGCACTTCTTGAGTGTCCCAGAAAAGGGTTTTTCCTTACTGTGCCAATTGGGAGCTGAAGCAGTAGGGAATGCTTCTGAGAGTGAGTGCTCTTCAAAACCCCTTTTCATACTTGGGGAAACTGAGGCAGGCGGTATGATGACTTTCTCAAAATTAAATTACAAACTGAGCCAGCCTTTTTGCAGATAAAATTGTAGTTGAACCATGCTGGCAGCGTGAACCATGCTGACCATCCTCAATGGCACCACTGGAGAAGAAAGTGCCTTTTTTTCTGAATGGAAGCCACAAAGATCGAGTGAAAACTGAGCACCCAGCAAACAGCAGATCTGTGACAGCTTGTGCTGAACCCCCTAAGCCATAGAATCACAGAATGGTTTGAGTTGGAAGGGACCTTAAAAAACATCTTATTCCTTCCCCCTGCCATTGGCAGGGACAACCTTCACTATTCCATATTACTTCCACTGTGGCCTGGAACACTTCCAGGGATGGGACAGTCACAGCTTCTCTGGGAAATCTGTGCCAGGACCTCAGCACCCTCACAGCCAAGAATTTCTTCCCAATATCCCATCTAACTCTGCCCTCTTGTCAGTGTGAAGCCATTCCTCCTTGTCTCATCACTCCATGCCCTTGTCCAAAGTCCTTCTCCAGCTCTCTTGGAGCTCCTTTAGGCACTGAAATGGGCTCTAAGGTGTCTCCAGAACCTTCTTTTCTCCAGGCTGAGCACCCTCAGCTCTCTCAGCCTGTCTCCAGACCAGACAGGCTCCAGTTCTCCTCATACTGTGCACCTTGGGATGGCTCCTCTGCACATCCACCCACCTACAATAAACCCTAAAGCATAAGCTGCTTTGGGAATTTCCATGGGGCTGTGGCACTGCTAGAGCTGGGATTTGGCCTCAGCACCTTCCCTCCCCACCCCACTAGCATCCCCTAGGACAGTGCATTCATTTGGAGAGCAAGTTGACCAAGGTGACCAAGCAATTCAGCACAGGAAGGTTAAGGCCGATGGTTCTACCTGAGTGGCAGATCGTACTGGGAGACACATGATTGTGTCAGATCCACTGGTGGAGAGAGAGAATGAAAAAATGGTAGTGAATGACTCTTCCCAGAGTCTGTTTTTATTCCCTACTGCTGCCTGTTCCCGGACAACTTGCTGTAGCTGCATTTCAATTTAATTAATTATTATTGGGTTTTTTATCACTGGAAAGCGGCTAAATTGACTGGCTTTGCTTTGTTTTCAGCAGAAGAGATGAGATTTATTTTTAATTTACCTGTCTCTCTGCAATCATTACCTGCTTTCCAGCCGTGTTGCTAATGAGTGTCAGGACCATCATTTTACTAATGGAGAAACTGAGGCATGCGCAGTGACTGAGATATTCCTGAGGACAAGGACAGAGACTATTCCTGGGATATGAAATCCCTTTATCTGGTTCCTGTGCTGCAACCCCAAGCTAGTCACACAGAAATTGCACTTCACAGATACAATCTTACTGATTGCTTTTGCACACTTCTCTGGATATGGTTTTTCTTATGGGTAATTATAACGGAAAAAGAATTTCAGAAGCAGGGAAGAGAGGTAATGATCCATGTGTCAAATGAGCATGAGCAGTGGACCTCCAGGCTGACTGGTAAAGCAAAAAAACAGCATGTTTTAGATTAGTTTAGAAAGGAACCAGGCTATAAACTTCAACCAACATTTCTGGGTGCAGAAAAAATGAGGGTTTTCAGAAAAAATAACCATAAAATACATTTCCACATGTTGGAAACTGGAGTCAGGGCTGCTTGAACAAGAGTGGCTGGTTTTGCACAGAATGAGTTGCAGTCCTGGACCTCTTTAGCCTGAGCCTACAAGAAAGATGGAGAGAGACTGTTTACAAGGCAGTGTAGTGACAGGACAAGGGGGAATGGCTTGACACTGACAGGGGGCAGGGTTAGACAAGATATTGGGAAGAAATTCTTGGCTGGGAGGGTGATAACGCCCTGGCACAGGTTGCCCAGAGAGAGCATCTGTGGCTGCCCCCTCCCTGGAAGTGTTCCAGGCTGAAATGGATGGGGCATGTAGCCACCTGGTCTAGTGGAAGATGTCTCCTGCCCATGGCAGGGGTTGTAACAAGATGATTTTTCAGGTCCCCTCTAATCCCAGTCATTTTATGAATTTATGATTCTAAAATCTTTTCAAATGGGTTCAGTGAAATTGTGCAGTCCTACCTCCAGTAAACAAACCCCATAAATTCCAGAAGGAATTTACCTTCCAAGCAGTGAGCTAGAAGAGGTATCATCTGCCACTTCAAACCTCTATCAGTCATGTTGCTGCCCTCCAACATGCAGAGTCTAGGCTTTGGACTGGCAGTGGCTTCTTGGTCAGGACTTACCAGCTGTGCTCACCTGGGAAGGTCCAGGTAAGGAAGGACGGGCTGGGAAGGTCCTCTCCACACAACCACCCCATGGTGGGGGTTTTACAGGAATCAGGGAGCACATGCACCTCCAGGAGAGTTGTTTCACTTCTTCAGTGAAACTTGTTAGAGTGGAGATGCTCAGGGTAAGGTGGGTGGATGTGTGAACATCCTGAGAAGTGGGTTTTTTTCTCTCTTTCAAAAAAGAAAAGGAACTTGGAAATTACAGAGTGATATGTTGCTTTTAAGAGGTACTACTTTAGGTTGCAAATGCCTAGAAAAACGCTAAATTGAGATATGAGACCTTATGCAGCTGCAGTTCTGCCAGTGGTGTGTGTTTGCCCAGCCCAACATTTCAGTCACATACTGCCTTCCCCACAATGCTTCTTTCTCATTTAATGCCCAGAAATAATTGGGGACAACCCAAGCCTCAGGGAAACCACATAGGGTGATCATACTAGCATCTCCATGCTTGGCTACAACAAGAAAAGTGTTGACTTAGCACCAAGCTTTCACTAACAAAACTAGAAAGCCAGCCAGTGAAAACAAGAGGCAGCAGGACATGGGTGCAAGGTGCTGCAGTTGTACCTTATCATCATTCACAGGCAGCAGTGTGTGGGTTGTGCTGAGGTGCTGCTGCTCTGCTCATCTCTGACAAATATTGATATATTTAAACACAATCTGGAGTAGAAAAACACAACCAGATGTTGCCAGCTATTGGATGACTGGATACCTGATAGCCATTCCCACTTCTCCAAGGACTGACATTTACCTTGTGACACAATCACATCTCCACCCTGGGAGCTTCTCAGAACAGACCATGCTCTCCCAAGCATGTTTATTAACCAGCTATCCACCCTCTGCTCCAGCTGCCCCAGGGATGATGTTGCCTCTTGGAAACTGGACCCACACTGGGACACACGGCAAACGCAGGGTCTGGGAGAGGCATGGCAAACGCAGGGTCTGGGGATGACAAATCACCACTTGACCAGAAAGAAACAGACCTTGAACTCCAAACAGAAGTTCAAACCAGTTTGGTTTGGGGTAATCAGTGCCTTATGAGGAGTAAAAGGCCTTTAAGACCTCCCTGTAGTTGCCCGTCCGAGGTTCTGTTTCATTTTGCTCAGAAGAAAGGATAGGTATGCTGGGACATTTCCTCTTCAAGGCCAGACTGGATGGGGCTTGGAGCAACCTGGTCTAGTGGAAGGTGTGCCATGGCAGGGGGTTGGAATGAGATGAGCTTTAAGGTCCCTTCCAACCCAAACCATCCCGTGATTCTATGATTCTCTTCCCCATCTTCTCTTCCCTATCTCTTCTACTTCCTTTCCACAGCAGCCTTTGGCTTAATTTGCTTAGGAGCAGGTAGATGTTCATAACCAGATCTTCTCACAGACTGAGGATGAGAGAAACCTCCCAGAGCTCTGGCAGTTGGACTTCCCAAACCCAAGCAAGTGCCTAGGCATGACAGCTCTTTGTCACACCCACAGCAAATCAGCTCAGCAATACTATTTGCTGAGTATTTGATATTTTGGAAGAAATTAAAAGAAATAGGATTAATCTGACAACATCCATCCAGTTCTATCCCCACTAACAATAAAGGGGAAAACATAATAAAATCACAGAATTGTTTAGGTTGGAAAAGCCCTCTGAGATCACTGAGTCCAACTGTTCCCCCAGCACTGCCAAACCCATCACTAACCTATGCCCCCACATTGACAAAGCTTTTGAATCCCTCCAGGAATGGGAACTCCACCATTGCCCAGGGCAGCCTGTGCCAGGGCTGTCCTTTTGAGGAAGCCATTTTCCCTCATATCCAACCTAAACCTCCCATAACTTGCCATTTGCCTTAAGTGAGAAATCTCCCAGACTGGTCAGTCAGACCTGTGAACTGTGAGCCAAGGCTGCAGAGCCAGGCAGGAAAATCAGGGGGACAAAACAAATTCGGCCATGTAAAAGCACTGATTTGACTTGGGATGGGTCTTCCAATCACCAGGAAACTTCTATTTGCAATAAACAGCAGGTTATGGCGAAATCATTGAGCACTGATTTCATCCTGAGACAAACAACCTTCCAAACTTGTACATCTGTGTATAAATTACTACAATGAGGCAGCACCACTGTGAACACCTGTGCATTTATGCACGGAGAAGATGCAGAGTTGTTGTTGATGTGATCATAGACGCACAGATCCATTTTAAAGAGATCCCCTGCTATATAAAGGGTGGCTCAACAGTTCCCCTTGCCAGATGAAAGGAAGAAATATTCCCTGTCAAGCAACACCTGAGCAACTCACCAGGCAGAAATGACTCCAGGTACTTTTTATTACAGTTTTAAAGGATTTGTCAGTGCTGCCATATGTGTAGGATGAGAGATGAGGATGGGGTGGTATGTGGTGGGCTACACACACTCTGTAACAGCCCTAAATTAAAGTATGGCAATTTATAAACCAATGAAAAATAATACCTTTTCTTCTAATGTGACTTTAATCCATGAATTAATCTTTACCCTTAACAGGCCAAGTCCTACAGGCTCCAGGGCATTTCTCCTCCAAGCGGTGTTTGTCTGAGGTTAAGTTTGTGGTCTTTGCACCAGACAGACACTAGTGTGAGTCAGATGTCACAGGCTAAAAACATTTAGGCTTGACAAAGATCACCAAATTCTACAGTCATATCCCAGAGAGCCAGTCAGAGCACAGGTAATGTCACCATCTCTCACCCCAGCGAGGGCAGACAGCCAGCATCATATCAACAGTACAGCAAAAATCATGGCTACAGTGAGGTGCTCCCAGGCCCTCACCTGGCACTCATCATACCCTGCTTGCTCATGTAACCAGAGTGCACCATGATCTTTTCATAGGGGCAAGGACTCATGAGAAAAGAAAAAACATGGGTCTATCAGGGAAAAACATTGAGACACACACTAGTTTTCATGGAGCTACCATGACTCCAGCCTGGAAGACACTGTTGGTAAAACTAGAAGCACAAGCTCTGGGGGCAGGTCTTGGTGAAAGGGTTGCAAAGAATTTTGGAGAAGGCTAAGTTTACTCTTGGTGCCGACAGGCACCAAGGAAGATGAGCCCTCAGCCAGCTTGGACAAAAGAGCCTGGGAATCAATTCCCAGGTGCCACTCCCTCCTCAACTCAGCTTCCTGAGGACTGCTAACACCTTCCTCTGTGCTTTGCTGCAGGGTCATGGTTCTCACCTCTTACCATTGCCATGATCACTCTGGGACTGCAGTGGCCACAACAAGCTGCCACCTTCCCGGCCATACCCCTTTCCAGCCTGTTTGCCAACGCTGTGCTGAGGGCTCAGCACCTTCACCTCCTGGCTGCCGAGACATACAAGGAGTTTGTAAGTGGTGTGGCCTTGGGGCATCTCTTCCACTTTAGCTTGATGGCTTCAGGACTGTGTAACACACACCTTTCAACTATTGGTGTCTCCTCTGCCCTCATTTTGATGAGGAGAGAGGGTGTTAGCAGGATAGCACAGGTTATGTCTCATCATACTGAACCCTGTTTCCTCCTCTCAGCCCTTTGCCCCCCTACCCTGATCCTGCACATCCCCCTTCTCAGGACTATGCAGATCCAGCTGCACAGGATCAGCTGGGACATGGCACAGATATGCAACAAGACTTTCCAGTGTTGGTCATTTCTGGCCCTGGGACAGTCTGAGTCCTTAAAACTATCTAGTTCCTTCTGCTGACAGGAGCTGGCATGAGCTGTCACTTAAGCAAGAACGGTCCTTTGGGGTCATTTACTCCTTGGTAGAACCTAGTCCAGTTTGTGTTGACCTAAGCACCTTGGCTTGGGAAGACCTTTAGGTCCAGTAGCTATTGTGCCCACATGATACTCCTGCTTCCTACCTGCCAACCCTGTCCAGAGGCACCTCATGTCTCACGTTTACTTCTTGGAAAGAGTAACCATTCAGAACAGCTTGGAAAGTGTCTGAGGTCTTCTCCAGAACATGGGCAACAAATATGAGTGTATTTGGGATGTCTCCATAGGAACGCACCTATATTCCAGAGGACCAAAGACACACAAACAAGAATTCCCAGGTAGCATTTTGTTACTCGGAAACCATCCCTGCTCCCATGAAGAAGGATGATGCCCAGCAGAAATCAGTAAGTTTTTGTTCACCTTCAGGGCAGGCACAGACCTGCCTGAAGACCCCAGCTGTGCTTCACTGCAGGAACAGAGGGCTTTCATCTGTGAACACTTGTGTGCTTCATCCCTCCCCTCCCTTTTTGAATACTTGAACCCCGCATGAAGAAAGAAATACTTTTCTGGGCTACACTATAATCACATTCCCACCCCAAGGATGACAAAAACTATTGTCTGCACAGGACACAGGCCTGGGTGGTGCTCCCCAGCCTGAAAACTTTGTGTCTGCTGAAGCTGCAGGAGTGGTGGTGGCATGTCTCCAGGTGCTCCAGAGGGAGCAGGACATGCTACTAAATACCCCTGCACAGCTTTGACCCTTTCTTGTCTTAATTTCAGGACATGGAGCTTCTTCAGTTTTCCCTGGTTCTCATCCAGTCCTGGCTGACCCCAGTGCAGTACCTAAGCAAGATGTTCACAAACAATCTGGTTTTTGGCGCCTCAGACAGAGTGTATGAAAAACTGAAGGACCTGGAAGAAGGGATCCAAGCTCTGATGAGGGTAAGTTACAGCACATAGCATAACTATAGAATTACAGAGGGCACTCACCTCTTGTGGATCCAAAGACCGTGAGAAATCTCACCACCTTCCATTCTGAAGACCAGTGGCATCCTTAGGACTTTGTTTACCTTTAGATAATGAGATCATGACACTGCACATTGGGTTTCTTCACTAGGGAGGATAAGAAAACAGAATAGATGTTAATACCAACCACAAAGCATTACTGGTCAGGAATCACAACAATCCACACCCGAAGTCTTCCCAAACCCAGCAACAAAATAATATTCAGTTGCACTAACAGGAAAATAATGTTTGCTACATCTCCATGCAAAACACTTCAAAATGTGGCAATTTTTGGCAGGATTCACAACATTTTATAAAAACATCTGCGTACAGATGGAAACCTGTACGCTGGTGTTTCCCTCATATATTAATACAGCCTCCAGAGAGCTGAAAGCTGAGGGGTGATCCTCCTCAAGGAAGAATTAACCATAGATTCACAGAATGGTCTGGGTTGGAAGGGACCTTAAAGCTTGTCTAGTTCCAAATCCCCTGCCATGGGCAGGGACACCTTCCACTAGACCAGGTTGCTCCAAGCCCTGTCCAACATGGCTTTGAACACTTCCAGGGATGAGGCAGGCACGGGTTCTCTGGACAACCTGTGCCAGGGTCTCACCATCCTCATAGTAAAGAATTTCTTCCTAACACTTAATCTAAATCTCTTCTCTTTTAGTAAAAAACATTCCCCCTTGTCCTGTCTCTATCTGTTCATGTAAAAAGTCACTCTCTACCTTTGCTCTAAGTCCCCTTTATAATCTACTTTATTTTTGCTTTGTTGTTTTAAATGAAGTTGTGTATTATCTGCCAGAACACCTTTTCAGTTATGTTTATTCTCTAATCAAGTTTATCTGGCAGGTTCACCCTGAGCTCTGAGACCTGCAGCTGTGACAAATGGGTCTGGAATATTGTTTACATCATCCAGCATTAAAACTCCTCTGAAAGTCAGGCTCAGAGAGTAAACAGAGACCTTCTGTCCTGACATTACAGCATGAGAAAGTAGGGATAGGTATAAGTACCACCTAAAGATTTTTGTGTGGGGGAGAAATTCTTTACTGTGAGGGTGGTGAGGCCCTGGCACAGGCTGCCCAGAGAAGCTGTGGCTGCCCCATCCCTGGAAGTGTTCAAGGCCAGGTTAGACAGGGCTTGGAAAAACCTAGTGGAAGGTGTCCTGGCCCATGGCAGGGGGCTTGGAATGAGATGGTCTTTCAGGTCCCTTCTAACCCAAACCAGTCTCTGACTTCATGATTCTGTGACTTCAGTCTCTATTTGGTATGTGCTTGGGCATTAGGAAATGCTACACAGAAACCAGCCAAACAATCATATTTCACCCATTTATGGCACCTTCTCCTTAACCAAAACTTTTCTGTTTGTGGCAGCTGGAGACCACAGCAGGACAGGAGGAGTGGCTAACTGCAGCTCTCAGCTCCAGATGTACATGGTTTGGGTCTCGTTAGAGTTTTGTTTGCTGGGAAAGTGGGAGAAAAGAGAGAATTACTTACCCGTTTCCCTGTCTCCTTGACTGGAGGAGGTACAGAGAGACCCTACAACTTTCTCTTTAAGACCCCAAAGACACACTCCTCCCTCTCTGCAGCCTTGTGCCCAGCTCCCTTCTCACTGTAGCATCACACCTGCATCACTGCTCTTCCTACAAACACATACACTCGAAAATATGTTTGAAATATGCTTTAAGTCTGGAGGAAGAAACCCCTGACCTCATTTAAAGTTCAATGGGAACCGTGGCAGTGGGCCTGTGAAATATCATAGAAGCACTGAGGTTGGAAAAGACCTCTAAGATCACTGATTCCAAGACCAATCACTGCCTTGTCAACCAGACCAGAGCACTAAGTGCCATGTCCAGCTGTTCCCTGAACACCTTCAGGGACAGTGACTTCACCACCTCCTTGGGCAGCCCCTTCCAATGTTTAACAATCATTTCTGTGAAGAAATTCCTCCTGATGTCCAACCTGAAACACCTCTGGCACAGCTTGAGGCTGTGTCCTGTTGTCCTGCCACTTGTTCCGTGGGAACAGAGCCTGACCCCCCACCTGGCTCCAACCTCCTATCAGGGAATTATGGAGAGCAAGAAGGTCCCCACAGAGCCTTCTTTTTCTAGTCTGAGCCCCTTCAGTGACTTCAGCTGCTCCTGGTGCTCCAGACCCTTCCCCCACTCCGTTCCTTTCTCTGGACATGCTCAAGCACCTCAATGTCTTTCTTGTCAGGAGGGGCTCATAACTCCCCCCAGGACTGGCAGTACCCCAGCAGTGCCCAGGACAGGGGGGCCATCACTGCCCTGGTCCTGCTGGACACACCATGGATAATGCAAGCCAGGTACCATTAGCTTCTTGCCCACCTGGGTACATGTGGGCTCATGTCCAGCCACTGTTGACCAGTATTCCCAAGGCCATTCCCAACCACTCTGCCCCAGCCTGGAGCACTGCATGAGGTAATTGTGACCCATGCTCCTTCCCAGGCCCCTACCACCTCCCCCAGCATCTCTCAATCCTCTTGCAGGAGCTGCAGGACCGAAGCCCACCGGGTCCTCAGATCCTCAAACCCACTTACGAGAAATTTGACATCCACCTGCGCAGCGAGGATGCGCTACTGCACAACTACAGTTTGCTCTCCTGCTTCAAGAAGGACCTCCACAAGGTGGAGACCTACCTGAAGCTGATGAAGTGCCGGCGCTATGGAGAGGGGAACTGCACCATTTGACACTGGGCACAGCTCCATTCCCACTCCAGTCTCTTGCGAACCGTGGCTGCCCTCCTCCTCTGAAAGAAAACTGGAGAATAAACCTGCTACTGCCAACATGTCTCTGCCTTTTGGGGTGAGACAGGCTACTGTGAGGGGCTGGGAGGAAGGAGCAGCCTATGGGACGGTGGATTTGGGGCTTGGGATGTGGGTTTGGGATCAAGGAAACGTATTTAGAGCCTGCGGGGACAGGGGAAGCAGATTTGGGAATAGATTTGTACTGGGAGGTAGGTTTGGGACTGTGAGTAGATTTGGAGCTGGGGAGAAATTTGGCAATAGATTTGGGACTGGAGGGTGGATCTGAGGAGGTTGAATCTGGGACTAGGGGGTGCAGATTTTGAGCTGGAGTGTGGATTTGGTGCTGAGGGTAGGTTTGGGACTAGGGGGTGGATTTTGGGCTGCAAGGGATAAAGGTGGACCAAAACGTGTGCAGCTGGAACTGGGGGTTGGATTTAAGGCTTGAAGGAACAGAGTGCAAAAAAGAATAAAGTGTAAGAGAAAGTAGGATGGGCTTATATCCCCCAAGAACACTTTCCAGAGGTATCTGTTTGGAAGAGGTTCTGGGAAAATGTCCTGCTGTGGTTTTTATCTTTGTTTTTCAGTATGAAGGTGGTGAAGACCTGGCAAAGGTTCTCAGAGAAGCTGTGATTGCCCCATCCTTGGAAATGTTCAAGCTAGGTTGGACAGGGCTTGGAGCAACCTGGTCTAGTGGAAAGTGTCCCTTCCCAAGGCAGGGGGGTGGTATTGGACGATCCTTCTAAACCAGTCCATTGTAGGATTCTGTGCTGTGATTCTGTGAATATGACACAGTCTCTTGGTGATGGACATTCTGGCCCCTGCTCCAAGCTATGACATGAGCACTGCCACAGCAACACCCAAGCTCAGCCTCCTCTGTTACCAGGCGACTCCAGCCAGTCGTGGTTCAGATCTGCTCACACATCCCATGTGTTTTCTGCTCCTTCTGACCTTGCTACTGGCAATGGCCCTGTGCCTGGGGCACTTAGGGAAGTCCTCCCAGCACCCCTGCATCTCCCTGCAGCATCAGCTGCTGGGCTGCTGCCATGCTGGCCTAACCACTGTGCCCCCAGCCACCGGTGGATGAGATCTCACCATCTTGTGAGTACCCACCAATCCACAGAACCCCTTCAAGTTCCTCTCCATGGCTTTTTCTTGCTGATAACCCCTCCTGGGACAGCCAGGAGAACCTGGCAGAAGACTTGGCAGTTCTGGGAGGGTTGTGCTACAGCATAATGGTGCAACCAGGTTGGCCATGGTGTGGCATTTCCAGGCAAACCCTACTCCTACCTCAGAAGCAGAATTTGCAGGCAAAAGGGTTTTCCTGAGGGGTGACAGGAATAATTTCTTTGTAGAGATTTCACTGGCAACTCTGTTTCTACTTTTGGAAAGCAAACATGGAAGGAATACCAACAGACTGAGACCTTGTAAGTACCCTCCAGCATCTAAAATGTCAGGAATCCAAGTGTTTCCCATCCTTTTGTCTGTTTTTTGAGCACCCACGAAAACCATTTCCTTGTGAATTCAAGGCTGGGCTGCTCAGCTAGGAGGCTGTGAATCCCCAGGGCTTCCTTCAATGGCAAGAAATGCCATGATCTGCGAGTCATGTCCCATCCTACTGCATCCTCCCTGTATCTGCTACCCTAGGGATCAGTTTCTGGTCAGCTGCCACCATTCAGAAAGAACTGCCTGCTCAAGCCATGAGTGGGGACAATCCCTGCAGTGACCCAAAGACATGTTCCAATAAAGCTGCTGCAGGATATCCCATGAAAATTCAATTTCCGCCTGGCAAGCAGATGGTGTAACTCAGTCTGTTTGTGTCATTCTAGAATCCTCAAGGACTAGAGGACCTGCAGGCAGTGAAGCACCATTTCCTGGAAGGGCTGGTCCTGCTGAAGCACCTTTAAGTGCAGTGGGCTGCTTCCTCCCCCTCCCTATGGTCCCTGCTGCTCAGCCCACCCTCGGGCAAGTGGACTTTATTACTTCTGGGTTTCTGGATGCAGGCAGGGTAGAGTTGGGCTCCTGGTACTGCAGTAGTGCCTGGAGGGAGAATTCCCATTTTTTCTGAGGACCAGCATTTTGAGGGGTGAGAACTGCCCAGAGCAAGGCAAGATCCAGGCATGCCCTAAAATAATTTTGGTGGGATCAGAGCTAGAACAAAAATCCTGAAGATGAAAGTCCCCACTGGGCAGGAGGGTCATCACAGGTTACACACCACTGCAAGCTCAGATCAGAGAGAAACACTGTATGAAATCAGAGCCAGGGAACACAGATGCTGCCAACGTCAAAGCAAATGAAAGTAAACACAACAGTGCAAATGCAATTAACATTTGGCGTTAATTTTAAGAGGGATTTTTGTCTGGCAATAAGATCAAGCTGATTGAGGAATGTGCCTTTGAGCTGATGCCTTTTCCTGGTTTTAAAATCAAGAATCAAACACAGTTAGAAGGGAAAAAGGGATTTTACCTCTCTCTGCATTTATTTTAAGGATCCTTAGGTGCACCATGTCCATGTGGAATGCGTAGAAATGCACACCTCAACACACACACAATCCATCCGGTATAACATTATAGGTCTTACTAATTAGTAAAGATTCCCCAGTGAGAGGCTTGAGTGAGCCCCCCTCCTCAAGGAACCTTCCCCTGGATGGTTCTATTTTAGTTTACAAAATGTGTTCCAGAGAAGACCTTGGTGTCTGGGACATTCTGGTCCCTAACTACAAAGCTTCTAAGATGTTTAGTCTCTTAGCTTGACAAATAAGTCTAAGAATGTAGGCTAAAAAACCACTAAGAATACAAAAGTTATAAAAAGATATATAAAAGGGGTATAAAAGAAAAAGCAAAAAATCATCATGGCGTCAGAGCCACTACCTTTTTTGCGATATCTGTGAGTTATAAACATTTCTAGCGCATTTAGCATTTTGATTAGTGTTTTTGCATCTTTAACCCTTTATTTGTTAAAAATAACAGGAGAATTTCCCAGAATAGTGACTGTTTCTCTTGCTAAAAGCCAGCTGTGCTGAAGGGATCAATGAAGGTGACTGGGTGACCCATGCCACGATAACAGATCCTAGTGAGGTTGTCCCTAATCAGCCATCACAGATGACCTTTCTTGAAGGCTTTGCTGGAACAGAAATAGATGAAGCACCTGTGCCCTTCATTTCCTTTCCTGGACAGGTTATAAAGATGGAGAAAACAGCAATTGCCTCCATATCCTACCTTGGATTTGCAAATTTCCTGTAAGAAGATACTGCTTTGTCCCAGCTTCCAGTAGGAGTAATTTCTGTTGTCTTTTCTTTCTCCAGAAACCTTTCTGAGAATCACCTCACACAGATCCACAGTGGCACTTTCCAGGCATGGCATGGAATGCGATTTCTACAAGAGCTGTAAGTGTAACAGGGTCTAAAAGCACATCACTGAGGCTCTGTAGGGACAGTGGGGCAGAGCAGGTTTGCTCTCTGTAAAGTACTGACTCCTACTGTGGATATCATCCATGGCACATCAGGAGTCTGCAGCTGGAAAGCCACTTTCTCCTGACCTGCTTATCTTCTCCAGAGCTTCCTTGAACCAGCATCAAGTTCCAGCAACATCAGTGGGAGGCTGGGACAATAGATAAGAAAGAAGGGAGAAGAGGCAGGATGACAAGGGCTGTGGGATGTGACCAAGATTTATCATCAGAAACCCCACTTTGCACTTAAAAGTGAAAGGTCTCTAAAATGTAGACAAAAAGGAAACTTGGTGTCTGGAGAAAACCTGACATAATACATAGAGGGTTCTATCAAGAAGCCCTTGATCCTGGCTTTCCACACTTGTGGGTCAATGTACATAGGGGGACACATGAACAGGCCCTCCCTACATGCCACTACCCACACAGCTCACATCTTTCCCTTCACCCCCTGTGTCAGGGACTGAAGACGTGCCTAAGGCCTGCCATATTTGGTCTGCTGTTGTGCACATCGACAAGATAATGCAGAAGACCTTAGTGGTAGTTGGTAGGACTTCCTTTAACCTTCAGAAATGAAACTACGTATGTGTCACCTGGTGGAATTCAACCTGTGAAAGGGGAATAATACACAATAATGCCATTGTTGGCATGGAGGTGATATCATGGGCTGTTGTGACCGCATCTCACGAACTGGCCTTGCGTGAGATGATGTTGGAACTGGCCGCTCCTGAGAAGGAGATATAAGCTGTGGTCCTGGGGCGGAGGAGAGAGGAAGACAAGATGCACACCATTTTCATCCAGGGGATGTCCTGAAAGTGCACTGCCTTCCTACTGCTCCTGCTCAGAAGCCATGTTCCATCTCCTTCTGCTCGGTGGCTTCTCCAGAATCCAGGGGTTGGTATGTATTGGTACTGCAACTAATAAAATTCACTTGTGTACTAGTTTGAAAACAAACCAGTGGGAGGCACCAAGTCAGATGAACAATTTAACAGGGAAATTAAAAAAAAAAAAAGGCAGTAAAAAAACTGGTTCAAGCTGACAGAGTCAGGATACAGCCTGACACCCTGTTAGTCAGGGTGGTGGTAGCAGTCCAATAAGACGCTGGCTGCAGTCCTTGTGAAGTGATGGATGTGGTTCTGTTGAAGCAGTGATCCTGTAGAAAGGGGCTGCTCTTTCTCACAAGGTCCAGTGGTGGCTGTGTAGCTCCTGTCCTCTGAGAATCCAGTGGAAATGGTGTCTGTGGTGTTCAGAATCCCAGATTATATCCAGGATGGAATGCTTGGTTCCTCCTTCTAGGTGCAGCATCTCACAATGGGATGATGAGCCATGAGGCAAGGTGTTGATGGCCTCATTAACAGAAGATAGTCCGGAGAGAGGAGGCAAGGAAACATTGTCTCACCTGGTTTCACCAGCTCATGAGGATGGTAAGAGAATACACTGTAACCCAGGACACCTTGCTTTGCAATTCTGAGTGAGCCCTGAGTTTTTTGTGCACGGGAAGCCTCACGAACCCATAACACCCTGTCAACAGCAGTCTGTTGTTTTTCTCAGGATCCTAAGCCATAACCACCTGAGTGTTATTGCTGACACAGCATTCTTCAAGCTGCCTTCTGTCAAGGGTCTTGGACCAAACTGATATAAACCTTTGTCTCTCTCCAGTGTCATGCTCTCAGGAGAGCAGAGATCCAGGAGCAAAGCTCACTCTTCTCCAAGCCTTAATTTGCTGAAGGCACCAGCAAAAGAGCAAGGCAAAGGCCAAGCACTTCTGGTGTGTCCTCAGCTACAAAGCACCCAAGGGGCTGGGATTCAAGCTTTAAAAAACTAGAGGCTGACCAGGTCTGGAGCCTCAGAGTGGCTGGTGGGTTCTGGGAATGCCTCCACTCCTGCTTGAGCACTTGTGTTGCTATCGATGGAGAAGCTAATCATCTAATTGAAAACCTCTCTGAAATTAGGAGAACATAATTTTCCACTGACACTGGTGCAGGAGATCGGGACCCTCGTACCATGAACCAGTATGATTTTTGCAAGAGCCCGTTTATTGTTTACATTACACTATTTTTATACATTTTTGCTGCTGTAGTTCACACGATCACGCATGACCCGATTGGGTCTCTATGCTGTCCATACTCTGCATGCACCTTTCAGAGAACCTGATTGGTTCTTGTCCCAGATGGTACAGTCCTTCTTTTTATCTGCTTTCTTGCTGTCTGGTTATTTCGTTTTCCAACAGCTTCTTTCCCAAATTAGAATAGCTTACATTTCTGTAGCCTCGACAAATTCTTGAGGTCTCTGATAAGGTTAGCTGAGCACAACTTGGATGGTGCACCCTGATGGGATTTGAGTGCCTTACAGCAATTCCCCTCTTTTTTTCTATTTTGCACCAGACAAGTTCTCTCTACTATGACAACAGAGACCACAAAAACTGTGGTGAGTCACATGGATGACTTGGGGGCCGTACGCCCAAAACACATGTCAGTAAAGCCTAAAAGATCTTGGAATCTGGGGAAATGCAGGAGGTTGTGGCCTGAAATGTGCATATGAATTCTTGGGGACAAGAGCTCTGAATAGGCTTTGGGGGTCACCAAGAGCAGGCAGTAAGTGTCATCTTCTGGGGAAAAGGGGCTAATGAGATCCTTCAGAAGAGGAAACCATTGCCATCAAGAGAAGCTCCTAAAGATTCAGCAGGCTGTTTATTATCAGACAAAATAAAGCAATGCATATTTAAGTGTCAAGGGAGAAGAGCTTTGTGAGGTAAGGTGTGACTTGCCCGTTTCCAGGGATATTAGATCAAGATGAGATGCCCTTCTAGACGAGAATGATTGACTCTGAGCTCTATTCAGAACATAACTGGGAAGGGTGGAAAAGCTTTGGCCACAGAGCCTGTCTGGAGAGGAATCATCTGACTATGCATTGCCATGAGGAGGGGATTGCAGGATCTTCCTATTTCTGTAAACCCTCTAACCTCTGTATGACTGCAAAGCTGAACCACAAGCACAGTTGTACACATATCACATTTCCTCCTCATGCAACTGTTCCAAAAACTAACACCTGTCACACAAACCAAAGACAGACACACCTCATACTACATACTGGGCAGAATGGAGGACCTTTGTGGCTACTAGCCCAGAAAGGTGAACTGAGGAATTAAGCTGATATTAATTCAATTTTGATGGTGAAACCACCACCTGGGTTTCTTCACTCTGTGCTAAATGGTTGGTCTGGGACACCACTGTCACAGGCAGTCCCATCAGCTGAATGGTGATACCTGTTTCCATGGAATTATGGACCACAACAACCCCAGCTGGATATAAGGCCTTGCAGGATTGGGGTCTTCTGGATGACCGAATAAGAAGTCATATATAAGACTTCTTATAAGAAGTATAAGAAATATAAGAAATCCTCCATGACTGTTTGGAGGGGGGGATCCCATCTTGGGAGAAATTTCTTTTGCAGTTGTGGCCATTACACTTCTAGGTGCTGTCACCGAGCAATGGAGGAGTATTGTTGTCTTGAAATCCCATCAAGGACGGTGGAAATCACTGAACTGCTGTACTGGGTAAAACTCCAGTGTCCTAGTACTAATGTGGCCAGCTCTAGACAGATCAGAGGAGAAGCAGCAAAAACAATGAAGGAATAACAGTGACAACATAGACTCACACAAGATCTAAAGTTAACTTCACT
This sequence comes from Rhipidura dahli, assembly GCA_013399225.1. Taxonomy (NCBI): domain Eukaryota; kingdom Metazoa; phylum Chordata; class Aves; order Passeriformes; family Rhipiduridae; genus Rhipidura; species Rhipidura dahli. The sequence goes on from VXAC01008560.1 coordinate 30,196, forward strand.
CCATTGAAGCCTTCCTCATTTTGTGGTCTCCTAAGACCAAACTCAGTCTGTTCTTAAGAAAGAATACATGTCCATTTTCCTGCACTTCCAGCCAGGTTGTCCTACAGCAGAAATCTGTAGCTGGCACAATTTGTAGGAAGCCAGAACAACAGGGTTCAAATTCAGTAATGGAGACATCATGGGCCAAGCCAATAATAAGTGTCCCTGTGCAGAAATGATTGAATCTACAAGGCTGGATATTGATTGACAGCACAGAGGTGCTTTTAAGCATTTTTTCTCCAATGACTTTGCTCACATTGCATGTACATCTGAAATGACCTCACTGCAGGAGAAAGCTGTTGAGACTCCTTCGGCCATGGGTAACACAAAGTGACTTCAATATCTGAAGCGTGCAAACGGGATCTTCAGGCACAGAAAAGCAGGGTTCCACTGAAATTCAAGAGGAGTATGGACAAAGATCTTTCTTCACCCTTTTAATCCAAACTTCATCTACTTATGCCAAGTATAATGAAATTCATATATAAACAAGCAGCAGATTGGTTATTTTCTCCCACTGGAAATCTGTCCTCCAATTTTTCTTTTAAGTAATGGGCACAAGAGATTTCAGACACTTAGAAATCTAGCAGTAAAGCACTGGAATTTTTTTTACGCTGGAGGTGAAAGTATTGCCCCTGCTGTGCATTGTATCTCCCTTAGTGCTTGATGTGATATTTTGGGGGGAAAACAGTCTAGAAGGAATATTGCAAAAATAGCTTATCATGAGAAGAAATGACTATACTAATTGAAGCAAGAGCACATATTTACAGGTCCATAAAGGTAGACACAGGAAACGACATTGACTTGTTGGAGCAAATCCAGAGGAGGCCACCAAGTTGATCAGAAAGATGGAGAACCTCTGCTGTGAGAAAAGGCAGAGAGAGCTGGGATTGTTCAACTTGGAGAAGACTTAGGGATGACCAATTGTGGCCTTCCACTACCTGAAGGGAGTCCACAGGATAGGTGGAGGGAGCTGTTTACAAGGGCCTGGAGTGACAGGACAAGGGAGAATGGCTTCCCACTGCTAGAGGGCAGGGTTAGATTGGATTTTAAGAGGAAATTTTACCCTGTTAGGGTGGTGAGGCCCTGGTACAGGCTTCCCACATCACTGGAAGTGTTCAAGGCCAGGCTGGATGGCGCTTGGAGCAACCTGGTCTAGTGGAAGATGTCCCTGACCATGGCAAGGGGTGGAATTGGACAATCTTTAAGGTTCCTTCCAACCCATATCATTCTGTGATTTTGTGACTTGAAAAGTTTTCTGAGGTTTTGACTCCAAATACTGTTTGGAAGAAGTGGTGGGCACTGTGGGGAGGGTGGATAGATAAGGAGCATCAAGTTTTTCCCAAATCTTTTTGTAGTACACCTTTGGTTTAACCTTTTCCTTGCACTTTTTACTGGGGAATCCAGCATCTCATGTATATAATATCATGCAAATTAAGACAAATAAAAATGTTGCTGTAGTAATTAGGAATAATTTGTGTGTACCTAGACATAAGCAGGAAATCCATTACTTGCTCATTTCTAAGGTTGGGATGTGCCATTATTATACTATACAAACACATGAAAGTGAATAAATTCTTCGTGATTTGGTTTTCTATTTGGAAACAAGCAAAAAAGAAAAAAAAAGTATAAAAGTATCTTACTTTTCTACAGCATCAGAGCAGATGATCTAATGTTGTGTTAACAGATGTAGCCCTGGCATTGTTCAGGGTTAGTGTGTGTACACATTGAATTTAGATGCAAAGAATCCACATTTTACTATTGTTGTAAGGCTTTGTCATCCTTTTTTTTTTTTTTTTTTGTGCAATCCTTGATGCAGTGCACACTTCATGTAAGTTTCCAGACTTTTGTATATGCTTCTCTGGGCCACAGGATGGCAACACTAGGGAGTTCAAGTCCCTGGACATCAGACATCTAAATATAAATTTAAATATTTGAGATGATCATCCCTGGCTCAGTTCTCTGGAACATGATTCATGCAAGCTATTTTTACCATTTCCCTTAGGATGAGTTGTGTTGTCTCCTGGAAGTTCTTGTTTCTTTCCTTTGGCTGTCAGGCTGGTGTGAACATCTCGGGTGGTGTGGACTTCTGTACTTGGATAAATCCCTCCTTGCAATTTCAAACCTTCTGCCTTTCTCTTCTGCTGCCAGTCTCCCAGGTCACTGCCTGGACCAGTGCCTGGGCCTGCTGGGAAATCTGTCTCTCTTTCCACCTCCTTCTAGGCTGAGGCTGGACCAGTCATCCTTTGAGGATGTCCCCAGTCACTCTAATTCCAAGTGAAGTTCAATAGAGGCATTTGTGGTAAACCTAGAAGAATCTGAATAAAAGATGGTTCTGGCGATGCTTTCAGCTCCTGGTTGCCTTTACTCATGCATAGAACTACAGAACCATAGAATCACATAATGGTTTGGGTTGACAGAGACGTTGAAGATCATCCTGTTCCAATCCCTGTCATGGGCAGGGTTGGCTTCCACTAGACCAGGTTGCTCCAAGCACCATCCAGCCTGGACTTGAACACTTCTAGGCATGGGGCAACCACAGCTTCTCTGGGCACCCTGGGCCAGGGCCTCACTATCCTAAAAATTAAGAGTATTTTGCTTGTGCCTTACAATTGGTTGTGCCTATTAAAATACTGAATGTGTATATTTGACTTCTTAATCCAAGGACTCTGGATAGGTCTGGACCAACATCCTCAACTCAGTTTGGTGCAGCAGTTCTGATCCTGAGAAAATGTCCTCTCAAACCCTCGTTCCTCTTTGTAGTGGGTTAACTTTGGCTGGATACCAGATGCCCAGCAAGCCACTCTATCACTCCCCAGAGGGACAGGAGAGGGAAAATAAGACAGAAAACAACTGCTAGGTTGAGATAAGGCAGTTTACTAAAGCAAAAAGAAAGTGAATGTTTTTGCACCCATAAGCAAAGGGGAAGAAAGTTTAATCTCTACTTCCAATGTTCAGCCACTTCCCCAGAGGCTGGGCTTCTGCACGCATAGCAGTTGCTCTGGAAGGCAAACATTGTAGAATAACAAATGCCATCTGTTATTCCTCCCTCCATTAGCTTTTATGTCTGAGCTGACGTCATACGGTATGGAATATCCCTTAGGATAATTTGGGTAAGATGGCCTGGTTCTGTCCCGCTCCAGGATCTTGCCCACTCCCAGACCCTTGATGGGGAAGGGGAATGTTAGGTAGCGCTGCTCAGAAGTAGCCAAAACACTGGTGTGTTATCAACACCTTTCTAGCTACCAATGCAAAACACAGCACTGTGAAGGCTGCTATGGGAAAATGAACTCCATCTCAGCCAGACCAAATACAGTCATGCAATAAAAGATAAAACAGCTACCAACCTTGCCTCACAGGTACACCTAGATCACCAGAACTACAGCAGCTCTCCCATCACTGTCAATTCATGAGGGTCATAAACCTTATTTATGTCTTGTGATCCATTTTGGACCAGCATGGGGATATATGCAGCTCAGGAAAGGTAGGTAATGGAGTGCTTTTGGAATCCTGAGTGGTTTTGGAATCCTGAGATGTGTGAATATGTGGCAAAGATGTTTTGGGTCTTTCTCTTTAGAGTGGTTCATCTTTATGCTGCTTAGCTCTGAGACAGAGGTCATCGGTGAAAGTATTTCAGTGGTTCGTGTCTGTCCTCGTTTTGGCTGGGATAAGGATAATTTTATTCTTAGGCTTTTGATGTTCTCCACTATAAGGCAAGGTAAAGATGGGTCCATTCCTTTCTCTTCTAATCCAGACCCCAAACATTAGCATTTTCTCAGCTGTTCCAGCTATCTCTTTCCCCTGAGTCTTGTAGCTTATTTTGCACCAAAATACCATCTGGGGATAATACCTTCCAGCCCATCTCTGTTCCATTGCCTCAACACAGAAAAGCCATTTCAGAACAGTGACTTCGTTACACATTTTTGATGTGGGATAAATTATTAAATCAGATTCATACAAAATGAAAGACATTTTACACAGGGAAGGAGTCCTGACAGTAACCTAGATATGCCACAAAACCTGACTGCCACCAGCAGGAAAATCTGCTTCTTGCCAGAGCAAAGTGGGGTAAATTATGAAAGATGCATAAGGGTAGAAGGAGAATGAAATGACTGGAATGACAGAGCAGATAATTAACATATCAATGTAAAGGAAACAAAGAGTAAAAGTCAGTGGAGGAAAGGGGAAGTGAATGGAGGTTAAATTATTCAAATTAGGATTTTTGAGTCTTGAGGAAACAAGAGAGCATAAGTCATCTAGGAATCACTGGTGGAGGGGAGGGAACCTAACAAACCTAACATGCTATTCATGGCATTAAAAAGAGCTGTTAGATATTCTTCGCCATTGAAATAAGGAATTTGTTTTAGATAAGCAAGAACAAGCAATTAGCATAGGTAAACAAGTACTTAGCACAAATATACATCGGTGCTTAGCACAAGTTAGCATAAGAAAGCCTGGCAGGCCTAGCTTGACCTGAGTGTGACTTGACAAAAAGCTTTAGAGTTAGTATACCAGAATAGCTAACAGGCAAGTAGGGAATTGCCCCTGTGCAAGGAAGGGATAAGGAAAGCTAGCTGCTTTAGGCTATGTAGACTGCTCGTGGACAGCTCGCGGACACTAGCTTAAAGCACAGTAATGTATTTCTAATCTCTTGCTTATCGAATACTAATCTTAGAAGCGTAGGGATGTATAGTAATATTGATAAAATTGCTGTATAAACCCACTGAAGTTTGTAAGTGCCGGAGGAGCATTTTGGTGGGGTGTGGACCCCTGCTTTTCCGACGACTAAAATAAAAGCGCTTTTGGCAGACAATCCGTTTCTCTGTCGAGTCCTTTGAATCACTATTTGGACAGACCTTGACTCGGGTAAATCAGCAAGTAGTCAATCCAATTGTGGGTATTTACACCTTGTCAGGTCTGTTTAATTTTTATTAAACAGGAACCAGTTTAATTTTTATTTATGCCTCAATATTGTCCGCATTTTGTGTTACAAACACATTTTCTGACATCGGCTGGAAAATTACTACGTGGGCTGAGCCCTAATACGTGGCATGTGTAGAAGGTGACTTACACGTGTGTGGGCAGGGTGGAGACTGCCTACAGTCTCTAAGCAGGCAATCCCTTTAGAGAATAGAGGGGGGTTCTGTCTCTAGGGGGACTTCGCCTGACAGCCAGTCAGCAGAGAGAAAACTTTCATCACTGGTCTGCAAGCGATTCCCCCTGGAGGCAAACCCCTGATGCCCGGGAAAACTTTCCCTGACTAGCCAATGGTCCTGACTAGCCAATCCTCAAAGGACCGGATTATGGGAGCTGCTTTAGCACATAAAAGCTGTTAACTGCGCCATAACTGGTTCCCGCCATCTCAGTTTCTTGCGGAGGAGGTTTGGCTCGTTCGATCTCTGCTCGCCTTCTCCTTGCTATCCTGATTCTTCCCCGCCTGTCTCCCCTGTCAGCGCCTGTTCCGTCTACCCTTGTGTTAGTGGTTGTATGTCCAGTTTTCCCCGGTTGCCTGGTTTTGCAATTTTCCTGCAGCAGCCGCGCCCCGAGCCTGCCCGCCATCCCTGGCAGCAGCCCGATGCGCCTCGAGCCGGCTTCCATGGCAGGTAGTCCCGCAGCTGCCCGGCAACAGCCCATCGCTGCCCGCCGTCCCGCTGCGACGCTGTTCATGGTTCTGATCGCCGCCGCGATCCCGCCGCAGCCTATCGGGACGCTATCGAGAGTTCTGATCGCCGCCACGATCCCGCCGCAGCCTATGGGGACGCTATCGAGAGTTCTGATGGCCACCGCGATCCCGCAGCCTGTCCTCCCCGCCGCTCCGCCCAAGCGGTGACTCAGCGGGTGTCCCGCTGTCTGTCGACCATCGAAGCCGTGGCTGCCGCGAAAGCTGCACAAGCTCCCCCGTCAAGGAGCGCACACACGCTACCAGCCGATCGGATACCGACGGTGCATCCCAGGATCCGGGTGGTAGCGTTCTGTCCCCGTCTTTCTTTCTCTCTCTCTGTCATTATTTTCCTCTCTCTGCTTAACTTTCTGTCCCTCTCTGGTTGGGACACATACCCTTCCTTATGAATAAACAGTTCTCACGTGTCATATTTGCCTCGTTTGTGCTTGATTTCGTCTGAGAAGTCTGTTAAAAAGAATCCCACATGGTTTCCCTTAGAGTGAAACGTGACAAGGACATAACCCATAAACCAGAAGGAGAGATTCAACACCTGCCTTTCTTATCCCAACAGTTCTGGTCACTTTACACTGCAGATGCTGTTGGCATCAAATCCTCCTTGAATCCTCCCTCAGTTCTGTCCAGGTCTTTGAGGGATCAGTCTGGGAGCTCTCCTTAGCCACTGAACAACTTCAGTCACTGCCTCATTAAAAAGAAACAGTCCATAAATAAGGAGCTTTGCAGCATTAATCCCTGCTTATGCTTCAGATCAACCAGTGCTGCTGGTGAGCAAAGCATGTCCAGTGTGAACTTTACACATCTCCTCATCCTTGTGCAATGCTGTTCCTTGAAAAATCAGCAAATGTGTGAGGCCTGGAGCCTACAAAAGGTGAAATCCAGTCTGAAGCACTCTCCCAAGCACTTTCATCTCCTTCATTTTTCAGTACTGCTGCTTCTCTTCTCTAGGGGATAGGTACTCCCTGTGCCAGTATTATTACCCAGCTCCTGGATGGAGGAACAGAAAACTTTGCCCCTTGCCCCTGTCTCCCTCCATTGCATTTATTTCTGAGGTTGAAATACTACTTCTCTTTCATTGCTCTAATTCTGGTCTCCTCTGTTGCTCTTATTTCAGCCTTGGCTTTTTTTGCTTTGGGGATTCCCTCCTCTCCCTCAGCCTTACACATTTACACCACTGCTAACACAAACCACAGCCAGAAGAATGTGCCACATACACCACAGATGAAAACAGGCGTACAAAATTCAGCAGTATTGAATTAAGCTTGTTGGTGGGAGGATAATTTCTGTAATCACATGTTTTGACGTCTTGTCCAGCATTTCATAAGGACTCTGGAACACCTCCCCTAAGCAGATAGGCTGAGAAAGTTGGTACTGTTCAGCCTGGAAAAGAGAAGGTTGCCTGGATACCTCAGAACATCTTCCAGTATCTGAAGGGGTCTACAAAGAAGGCAGAGAGGAACTCTGCATCAGGAAATGTAGTGACAGGGCAAAGGCTCAGACTGAAAAAAGGAAAATTTAGATTAGATGTCAGGAAGAAATTCCTCCCTGTGAAGGTCACAAGACTGAGAGAAGCTGTGGCTGCCCCATTCCTGTAAGTGTTCAAGGCCACATTGGATGGGGCTTGGAGCAACCTGGTCCAGTGGAATTTGTCCCTGCCAATGCAGGGGGGTGGAACTGGATTATCTAAAAGGTGCCTTCCAACCCAAATAATTCTATGATTTGCCTTAAGTGATACCCAAATTTGCAATCAGTTGAATATTAGTAGCTTCAGAAGAAGGTCTGAAACATTCTTGGCTAAAACACAGTGACAAGGAGGGCCAACGTGTGCCTAACCTGGCAATATCCAAACACATGTTCATGACAGTGGTTAAGAATTTATAATGTGTTAAATCTTCCAAGGATTTTTGAAGAGAGTTGTTGCTTCTATCAACTCACATTCTGGTATAATCTCTGAAATCCAATGTGATATTTCCACAAGCTATGGATGTGAATCTATCTCTCTGTTGCCCGCATAAAACAGGGAGACCTTTAAAACCAGTGCTGCCTCCCATCTAGGAATAAAGGGAGAATTGGACCCATCTTTTTCTGTAACTTTACTATACATAAATCAAGGCACAGACATGCTAACTGCATCACAGTAACTTCAAAGTGCTTGAGAGATCACAGAAATTGTCATTCAGCTCTCATCATCAACTTTATTTTATGCCAGCCAGACAATACACATTTCATGCGGACTATGCATTTGCTTCAGCTGCTGCTCAGACGAAAGTTCTTGACTTCATGTGAGTTGGTCCTGCACTAAGGTGCTTGGTTCTTGGTCTGTAGCACCAGTGATTTTTTCAGGGGTCCTGGAAGCAGAGAAAGAGCATCATTGCAAAGCTGTCAGAGCAATCAGCTGGCCCATGACAACAAAATGCCACCCCTGAGCTGGACTTTGCCCCATGACCAGTGGCTCTGTTGAGTGCTCCCCAATCATCCACACATTTGGTACGTCCAGGAGTGGTCCTGGTCCCTGCAAGGAACTGGTCCAAAACCCATGGATGTCCACAAAACCTCTGAGGGCTTGGTTTAACTGTGACAAGGAACATGTCAACCATCAGCTACAAAAAATGCTTGCCAATTGATTATAACCTGCATCAAACAAGCACCTTGATGTAAATTTGTCTCAGAAAGAAGCAGTTTGTTTTGCTCATGATGAGTGGTAAAAGTCTTATCACAGTAGAACCGAGCTCTTGTGCTGCTCAGGAAGCACCTGGAGCCTGTTGAAACAACCAGCAGGAAAGTAAGCCCAGCTAACATATGCTAACCCCAATTTGTGAACACCCCCTCTCTTTGATACCCCCATGAGACATCAGGAGGTGATGGTGGCACCAAGGTACTGGATGCCTGGTAGGGTCACCTCTGTACCTGGATAGTCTTTGATGGCAGCATAAAAAGAACAAAGGCAACCTGGAGTTAGGGTAGATGCTACCAGTAGAAGCTCTGGACATGTGCTGGAAGGAAGGCTGGGTCTTGAGGAAGCACAGAGGGAGGAATGGGAAAGGAAAGACCTGTAGGGAACAAGGGAATCAGTCTTCACTAGGAAAGAGGAGGAGAATCTCTAGGGATGAGGAGAGACATGGATGGATAGGAATGGGTCTGTGAGGATGCAGAAAGGCAGAAAGCAGTTGATGAGGCACGAGAAACCTGCTAAGATATAAACCGGACAGCTTTACATGGTGGTTACATTAAGGGACTGTGGAGATCCCCATTTGTCCCCCAGTCTTGCATCACTTTTGTGCAAGGAATGGTTCCAGGTTAGAGGAGGGAAGGAGGGGCTGACACTATGGAGTAGCTGGTTACCATTTTCCTGGTCTATGAAATCAGCCCAACCAAGACAACAGACAAACCATCTCTATGTGAGAGGCATATGGGGCAGGACAATGTAAAGAGCCCTGGCAGGACAGGTCTCTCTCAAATACTCACCCTCACCCTGCCCTTTTTGCTTACCACAAAGAGATATTTGCTGCCAGCTGTTGGCAGAGGTTGGTAGGAAATCTGCTGAGTTCTTTCAGCCCACCAGTTCCTATAGGAATGAGGTGAGCCCAGCACCATAAACCTACAGATTAGGGGGAAAATGCAGAGCAGCTTCTCTTTGGAAAGATGTCCCACTGCCAGGGTAGACCAGGTCCATACTACTGATGCACAGGCATCTGCTAGGACAGGACCCATTGCCTGGTCTCTGGAGAAGGCTGGAGATGCCTGCACATCCTTGTCAGTGGGAATGGTGCCCAAGGGCACCTGCACTTGCAGGCTGAAGGCTGTCAGCAACTACTCCAGATACCAAGCACATCTTCACACCTCGTTTAGTGAGGGAGGATGCAGGAACTATGGGGCACGATCTCAGGTTGTCCTATGCCAGTGCGTACATGATGGTACAGGTTCAACCGGATCCTGGTGGGTCAACACCAGAGCCATCCCACCTCTCCCTTGGTATCCAACCCTGCTCTTGCTGCTACCCTGCATTTCAGAAGAGAGCTTTAAAAGCAAAAAGTAATCTCTCCCTGAAGCAACATGAATTGTTTTTAATCCACCAGCATTTTCCTGAGTTCTTGCTGGAGTCACCAGGGGAATTCTTCCATCTCAACAGCAGATGGGGTGGTCCCTCCTTGTCGAGACAGTCAAAATGCTGGTGCCTGTAGTGTATGTTCTTCATTTTAATCCACTGGCTCTTTTCCCATGACTGTGTGCATCCTTCAGCCATGAATTTCAGGCTATAAACTTGAGGAGGAGAAAGAGACTGTCCCATCTCATCTCCTGGCTTCCTCTTTGCTTGCATGATTATAGACAACTGTGTGATTGTCCATCCAAACCTGTTTTTAACTGGAAGGAGTGTGAGGGGTAGGTAATTACATTATTTTCCCCAGGAGTTGGTATTCAGAGACAGCAGAGCATGCACAGCAGAGCTAAACCCTGGCTGCTCTCTGCAGGGCTGCACAGCAAGGTCTAGCCCCAGGTACCAGCCTTGGGAAGAGTGAGCTGGGAATGTGCAAATTGGAGGGTTGAAAGGAAACCCTTATCCTGAAACATAACAAGCCTGAACACATATGCAGCAGCAACATTTATAAATGATCTTTATTTAAGACAAGCGAGGAAAGAATTTGGAGATCTTTGCCTTCATGAGGGCTGTTGATGGCAAATAGTCGGGTTAATTATGTAAGAAGGTGAGAAATGTAGAAAAGATTAATTGGAGGTGACAGATTTCTGCTCCTGTTATGTCTGAGAGAGGTGCAGAAAGAGTAAGAAATTCAGCAGGGGTTCATTTCCCAGAGGCAGCACAAGGTGTCTGGTGATAACCAGGGGTGTTCATGGGCCACCATGAGCACACATAGCACCATCTCCTCTTTGCTGTTCCTGGTATAACCACATGGAGCTGGGATTTTGTAACTAGGGGTCTAAACTTTCTAACTTCTCAGCTTGCTGAAGGCCACCTTTCTCCTGTCCTCAGTAGCTCCAACAGAGGTTCTGGCCAGCCCAGTTTGATGAAAGGCTGGCTCGGACCCCTGAGCTTTGGGAGCTTCGTTGCTGGGCAGGCAGTGGCGGCTGTTATCAGGTTAACAGACGGACGGGCCACTGCTGATTAATATAAATAACTTTATTCCTCACAGAGGAACAAAGAAGTGCAAACAAGAACAAGCAGCACCACGGCAAAATGTCAAATGGCCCAGCTCATCGATCTCCCAGGTTTCTTATGCCCTTGGTTAGGGGAGGGCAAGGCAAGAGACGAGTCAGTGGACTGTATGATGAACCTGGCCAATACAGAGCCAACAGGGGAGGGACCCAGGCAAAGCACCAATTATGAACTTGGGAGACTTGAGACTTCCAGACCTGATGCATATTCAACTATCCCTATTGAATAGGCATCAGCTAACCAGGGGGAAAACTCTGGAGACTGGAGGAAAAACCCCCCGTTGCTCCTTAAATGCTGAAATCAGACCACTGGGAAAACCCCTGACGGTCTGTCTCACTGCTACAAAACTTGCCTCTGACAGCTCCAGCAATTATTATCCTGTTCCTCAGAGGAGGACCTGCTCATTTCTCATCCCTCTTCCTCTATGAATTCACATCTTGATGTTTTGGTGGCCTCATATCTAAATGAGCTGATGACTTGTATTGTCTTCTGCAAAATTACTTTAATTCAAAGCAGTTTAGCTATTTGGGGGCTGTTATGAATCTGTATAGGCACATGGAAAATTAAAAGTTGCATTCAAGAGAACTAAAAGCAGCAGGAATCCTCTACCAGTGGCTCAGAAACAGCAAACAGTCTCAGGCACAGAACTTTGGTGCTGAAGAAACATTTTAAAGAAAAAAAACATGAGAAGTCTGTCTTTTCTTTCCCAGAGAATTCAGATGAGGAGACAGCTCTCTTCTGTGGAGGACCCCACCTTTCGGTTAGTGCCCATATCCAGGAGGACATTGGCAGGTTCATGTTCCTCAGAAGATAGTAACTCATTGATTTCTGGGCAAATGCAATTCCCAGTTAGATTATGAAAGGTTATGGCAAGTCACTTCTATGTTCTGAATGCTGTGTTGCTCTTTGTGCACTGAAGTTTATTGTCTTTACAAAACAGTAACAAAAATACAAACCTTTTTTGTCCTGAAAATGGTCTTAGCACCGTACTTTATAATTGGTCTCAGCTGCATTCTTTAGAAAAGGCGCATCAAGCAGTAGAGGTAACATTGTAAGTTGTATCAGGGAAATACAGACTTTCAGCCTTCCTCTATCCCTTAGCAAGGAGAGGGGTTGCTGTTCTTGCAAAGGTTGGATGAGACCTGGAAATGTGCACCACTTTGGGGCATGCAAGGTCTGAAGAAGAAAGTGCCTGGTTGTGAAATTTGGCCTGATGTAGGTGTAGAGTGAGCAACAAGGAGCTCAGCCCTTCAGAGTTCAAACCAAAGCAGCAGAGGCAAGCTGTTACAGAGCTTTGCTAGCAGAAATCTAGATGTTAGAAAACTTCTGCATACCTCCAAGTCAGATGAGGACCTCAAAAGCACAGAGGAATCATGTCCTAAATACTAGTCAGCCCCTAAAACTGCAGCTGAGATTTTTTCAGTGCTTTTTAATGGTGGAATCTACAGCTTGGAGGAGAAGGCAACAGCACTGTGGAAGCAAGGCAGATGGAAGTAAGTCATGGTGGCACACAGGAAAGGACGCAGGATATCACCTACATCAAGGGATTGATCCTCTTTCCCAAGCCTGGCAATGTCAGGCACAACCCAGCTGCGATTCTTGCTTGTCCTAGATGGCATTTCCAGGCTCCTCACTGAGGATTTGAGCTCTCCACACATTTCATCTCTTCTGTCTTCTCCTGCAGGCAGGATGGGACAGGAGCAGGCACTGAAGGAAGCCCAGGGGACTGAGCACTGCTTGATCCCTCTCCCATCCATATCCACCAAACTGCTTTAGTTTTGCCTGTCATGAGGTCCTCAGAACTAACTCCTGCAGACGGCCCATGAAGCCAGACTGGTGACCATGCTCCGAGCTCAGTCAGCATGATCAGGAGTCTCCTTTGCTTTCTGGCAGGCTGGTGTCACACCACAGGCATTAAGGGTCACTGTAAGTTTAGAGGAACTGAGCTGCTCCTGCAACTTAGCATGTTTGTATGGAGCACCTGGGAAGAAGCACTATCTCCATGTGCACCAACAGCTCCAGCTAGCACAGACCAAACTAGCACTTTGAGGCCATACATTAGGATAAGGAGGCAGCAAGGAGCCATCTGAGACTGAGTCACAACTGGTCCTTGTACTCACAGGTAGAAGGGACCATGGGCAGGTCTAGTCCTCGCCTGGGATGGAGGAAACAGATGTCCAGAGTGCCTTCTGAGCCACAAGAAGCCTTCTGGGAATCCATCTCTGAAACATGCTAAGCAAGCTTTTGCTGTTTCCCCTGAGAGATGTATCTGCTTGGATTTCCACTGACACATCTCTGCCCACTGCTTCCCGTTACAGGGGAATGTTGTTCCTTTACCATCAGCTGCTTCTGCTCCAGGCTACAAGATTACTCCTTCATTCTCCTTGGCTGCTGCATCTGTTGAGCCACCTGGTAGCACAGGGCATCTCTGCAGAAGCTGGGAGAAAGGCAGCTGGACATATTCAACAACTGAGAGAAGATCCTGCAGCTCTGAATGTGCCAGGCTCCTACACTGACAAGAAAGCTTCTCCCTGTGGCTGTAAAAAAAAAACAAAAACAAAACAAAGAAAGGTACCAGAGGACAAAAGCATGAACAGTGTCACCTCAAAAGACAGACAGATCCATGGAAGCAAGGCTGAATGCTTGACTGGCCACCAGAACAGACACACAATGCACTTGCAGACACATCTAGTGAGGTCACACCAAGAAAGGAGAGAGAGAGAAGGGGCAGTTGGTAGGTGAGGTATCATTTATTCCAAGAAGTGAGTGATATCACACAGTACAGGCAAAGAAAAAGGCTTACAGTCCAAGAGAGACAGGACATGAGACAGTAACTGGAAGGGGGGGGGATGGGAAGGAGAAGGTCCTTGGTGGGGCTTGGTATTTGGGGTGATGTAGAGGGGAAAGGTGCTGGAGAGGGAGAGGTGGAGAAAACAAAGGATTGGAGAAGCAGCTGTGGGAGAGACACAGAAAAGCTGGCAGAGAGGGTGAAGGGAAAATTATTTTGAAAGGAAGAAGAAATGGTGGTGTGTTGGGCAAATGGGGCCAGACAGGGAGGTGAGGGCATTGCAGACTGCAAGGGAAGGAGACAATAGTGAGAGATCTCTGATCAGCAATGAACCTTGGGGAGAGGGGAGGGAGCAGGGGCCAGGGGTGCAAAGACATTCACTGTCCTGTGGCTCCAAAGCACTATCTGTTTCATTAAATTTAAGGTACTCTGGGGGGTTGTGCCCCTGCTGATAAATTGCAGGATCACAGAATTATTTGGGTGGGAAGGATCTTCAAGATCCTTTTGTTACAACCCCCCTGCCATGGAGAGGGACACCTTCCACTAGAACAGGTTGCTCCAGCTCCAGTCCAACCTGGCCTTGAACACTTCCAGGGATGGGGCAGCCACAGCTTCTCTGGGCAAATCTCTTGGGTCCAAACAAGGTGGCTACAGCTGACCTTGTCTTTGTTTGGGTACTAAATCCTGAACCAGGCCAAGGACCAGGTCAGTCCAATGGCCAGGGGCTGCTCTCAGGATTTCCCTATCTTGACCATCTGGCACTGGAACCAAGTGCCCATGGGTGTTGTTTAACTGATGGGAACAGACCCATCTGCCACCCATCATGTGGGAGATTCCCTCCACCATTTTCCATGCAGGGTGCTCTCACCCTTTGCTGTGACCTAGTTCTCCAGACCTCTCTCAGAGCTAGGGAGGACTCACCAGTCTCTCCAAGAAGATATGGGAAGATCCAGCTTTGTTTGGGAACTTGGGGTTGTTGCATGCCACAGGCTAGGTAGGGGTGGGCAGAGGACAACAAGGAGGGTTCAGAAATGCTTTCCCCTTCCCATCTCACACCACATTGAAAGCACAGTTATCATTCCTCAGGGCTCTCACATATCACTAAGACCTGCCACTACTCCCATCCATCATTTCTGGTGGTTGGTCCTTGTCGTTTGTTTCCATGGAGTAGACTGCCTGAAGGGCAAGCTGGTGTTTTAGAAAGCATAAAGATGCCTTCAATCCACTAGTAGGATTTTCTTCTATTCTTGCCTCACATGTCTTCCACATGACAGTCAGGATTAGGGAGTTGTTCCCAAGGCACCCTGCAACAGAAATTAAGAGTGTTTACAAGCAATTCAGAGTTCATGACAGACCACCAGTCCTGAAGTACTCAGAGCTGTGTTACTCCTCATCACACATCCCTGAGCTTGGAATTAGACCCAGTGACATTAGTGGAAGTGGTCCCGACCCAGAAAGCTCAAACAAATAAGGGCAAATGGAAGTGAGGTGCCAATTCCCCAACTGGATCAAACTTACCATGACACTGCTGGAACAAGGCAGAGCAGAAGCCCATTTTCACAATATTTTCCAAATGTGATAAAGATACTGTTCTTAGAGCTGAGCACATCCGTATCATCATGTGTATATTAGGGAATTTCTTCTTCCTGTATGGCTCCTCTTCTTGATCTGATGTTACTGTTGGGGATGGTTGTTATTCCTTGGATGTTGCAAGGTACAAGCTATGTCAGAAGCATCTTCTTTAAAAGTCCCTTTCTCTCCTGCACTGGCACATCTCTAAATAAACCCTAAATCAAAAGAGTATCATGACACAAGAGGTTGTATTTGTATAAGGGCTGATATGTCAGCTGATGAAACATCCTTTTACCAGTCAGGGATGTAAAAATGATAACTGAGGTTTTCAAAGGGAGCTCAGTTCAGTTGCCAAGCTGGAGTGGAAGGATGGAGAGTTTCAAGGAAAACTTCTTCACCCACCCATGCATAAGGATTCTAGATGAGTGAACACAATGTATTTAAAAGCAGCTCATTAAAACTGGAAGCATGGAGGCAGCTTCTCATGGGACTGCTCATGGCACTCAGAGTGACACCTCTGCAAAGCCACTCTCAAATCGCAGAATTATTTAGGTTGGAAAAGACCTCTAAGATGCTCTGTAATTAAGTATTTCAGAAGTGGACTCAACTTTCAAAATTCAATTTATTGTCTCCCCTCCTCGTTCACTTCACCCAGACACCAGCATTGACAATTAAGACATTTCTCCTCCAGCCAGAGCCTCCACATCTCCACCCTAAATGCTCTTGTACGACAAAGCACTTCATTTTCAACAAAGCCCTCCAGCACAGGTCTAGGAAAGAGGTGGACAGTACCAGTCACTAGTGACTTGGTAAAGATTAAAGAGTCAGTCAGCACCAGTGGGTTCAGACAGTGCTGGTTAAAGACCAGGGAGTCCAGGCCTTCCATCAGCCCAACAGGTCCTACTGTCCCCTTGAAATGCATTCTGCCCCTTTGAACTCATTAAGTCTTGCAAAGCCCAAATGCACAAAGAACAACAGGGCAGCAAAGGCATGTTTTCCAGCATTCATTCTGAGCAGCTGCAGAGGAGCAGATGGATTACCTATCCAGACTGCAGCATGGAAAAGACCCTGTACTTTTGTGGCATGGGAGAAGCCCATGTTGACCATCATGGGTTGTCACAGAAAAGACCCAATAATAACCAGTCTTTTAAAAATAAGCATTTTCTCTGATACCAACTGTAGAGAGTGAAATGATAAATCCTGAGACCTACAGCCCAGGCGAAACACTCGGCAGATCATATAGGTAGGTGTGATTGATGAATGGATGAAGCTGGTGGGGAAGGGAGAGGGAAGGCAGGGTGATACAGTGGACATCAGAAAGCAGCACTGTTACTAGCATGTGGTCACAGATGGAATGAATTCAGAAAGTGATTTGTAAACCAGGCAGGGATGAGAAATAGCACCCTTAGCAATAGGAAGGCAGAAAAGGTCTGGTGGTCCATGGATGTCAACAGAGCTATGGTGGAGGAGAGTTTTCAAAATCATAGAGCCATGGAATGGTTTGGATTGGAAGGGACTGTAAAGACCATCTAGTTCCAAATACCCTGCCATGGGTAGACCAGGTTGCTCAAAAATACAGTAATTTTCTTCAGGTTGGTGGGGATATCCATTAAAGGAGAAAACATGATAAAAAATTTGAATTGCAGGCTAATTAAAAGAAAAAAAGATTAAGCAAAGATTAGGGTTCACAATTTAAAATAAAATTGTGCCCTTGGTCCTGTTTTCTTCTCAAGCATCATTTTCTCCCAAAAGCCAATGCTTTCATTAATATAAAACCACTGCTTTACATTTCTACAGACTCGTTCAGCAGCGGCTGGGTTTGCAGTGCACTGCGAGTGCTCAACCTAAGAACTTGCCACCTCCTTTCAAAGAGGATTTATAGCCCCATGACCCCTCTCATTGGCCTTTCAGGTGTTTTTCACAGAACAACAGAAAGGTTTGGGCTGGAAGGGATGTTAAAGCTCAATTAGTTCCAATCCTCTGCCATGGGCAGGGACACCTTCCAATTGACTAGGCTGTTCAGGTTTGGTTTAGGAAGAAAACAAAACCTATGGGCAGTTGAAAAAAGTGTAATTAACATTGGAACACACATCATCTACCCTCCTTCCAGCTGTTGGTGGGGTTTGGTCTCTGCTCCCTGAGCCAGTACAAAGTGGACATGAGCAAGGCACTGCACAGACCCTCTACTCAAAGATATTTTATATAAAAAATAAAAGAAAACTTGATCTGTCCACATGACTTCACTGTCCATCCTTGCATTTGCAAACGCTTAGTGCTCATGCCAGACTGGTCTGAGGTTAGCAGCCACCTGAGTTAGACTGTCAAGCTGTCCCTACAGCAGGCATGAAAGTGACAACTCTAAGCAACACAAGCCTCATTTTGGTTAGAGGAGCATTTTTTTTTCACTTAACTGCGCTTCTAATTGAGAAAACAAGATCAAGGAGGTGGTATTCGTCTTCAGCATTTATTTATCATTGGAAAAAGAACCCTTTGAGCAAGCAAAGATCACAAGCACGTCACATTCAATTGGCTGTACATTAATGTGTGTGTGTGTGTGTGTAAGACTCATCAGAATATGAACAATGAAAAAGCACCACAAGGAGGTGTGCTTAACATGTTTACAAGAGACAATTTGTGATATGCAACCAAATCCAGGCCACAAAATATTAATTAGACACTTCCTATCTGTCTCCAAGAGGCAAGAGTTTGTGGAATTCATGGGTGCCAGGTTTTGGCCCTGGCTGTGCTGCAAATAAAGAAGCAGGTGAGCGGTGTGCAAAGCAGTCAGAAAACAGGAGCTCAGTCAGCAATTAGCACCATTTTGCAGAAAGGAGTAACAGTACAATACAGTGAAAATGCAAAAGCAGGCAATAGCACAGGAACTCTCACAGGGTAAAAAGCAAAACAATTATTTTTTCTTTTTACTAGAAAAGTAAAACATAATACAAATCAGCAGTGGAACAGAATTGGCATTGTGGTAGCTGGAAACACAGAACAGCAGAGCATTATTTCCCCGTGGGATTGACAAGCTCAGAGCCCAAAGCGAACTTGAAATGGCAGAGATTTGGTCTCCTTTCTGATAAACCTGAGTGGGTTGGATGGGCACAGAGTCTGTGGAAGGTAGAGCAATGCAGGATTTCACCCTGAGGCTTGCCTCTGCTGCAGTTCCTGGTATTCAGTGCAGTGCCAACCTGTGTGCTTGGATACGAGTGTGCGCTTGGATGCGTGCTGCAGATCTGGTGCGCATGGAACGCAGGCTAGGATTTCTATCCCTATTTTGTTGCTGTCTGAGAGGGAGGTATCCAGGCCTTACCAGTCTCCCAGGCTCTTTCTGCAAAGAAAACCTTTCAAGGACCATTCATGCCACTCAAAACAGGTGTCAAAAATAGGCACTTCAATGGCCCTTGGAAAGTTCCTTCACTAGAGAGGGAATTAAAACCATTGGCTAACACCTCACACCTAGCTTTGTAGTAAGCTCATGAAATGGCTTGAGTTGGAAGGGACCTTAAAGATCTTCTAGTGCCAAGCTCCCTGACACCAAAAAAGTTCATGTATTATGGAAAAAAAAAGCTATATTCTGACCACTCACCATGTATGTTTTAAACACTGTGATGGATGCTCTTCACTGAGGAGAAACCATCCCAAAGCTGTTGGATGACCAGCAGTTCATCCAGAGCCATGGAGGTGCTTGGATTAGGTGGTCTGAGAATCTCAGTGATGTTCCCTGGGCAAAATTTAGTTCACCTTGAAGTCAAGGGCTAAATTCCCATTGAATTCCAAGTGAAACAGTGGCAAATGTGGTGTCTTTAAATGTGAAACTTAGGGCTGAAAAATAATAGGGAGAATTGTTTTGCATGGTCTGTCCCTATGTAAGATTGGTGTGTTGAGCTATTTGAAGTGTCTAGTGCCTTCCTGATGTGTTCTGCCTGCTGTGACGTATCTTCATAGCTGATGCTACATCCTGTGATAGGAAAGGACGTTACTGAGGAGTGTGAAGATAAATCTTAAAAGCTAAGAAACCACACAAAGTCTTGGGAGCTCATCTTCTCTGGCCAGTTTTCCCTTATGTGACAGGTAGGAAGATCTGTGAGCAGCACATTTCTCCACCAGCTCAACACAAGCCTTTTGCTGAGCTGCTCTGGTTACAGAGGTGAGCAGTGTTTCAGGGGCTTCTGAGCACTCAGAAAAGCAATGATCAATATGGACAGGTCAGCATCTCCAAAAGGCATGCACATTAAAAAAAAAAAAAA
>VXAC01008560.1:49698-76720 GCA_013399225.1 Rhipidura dahli
AAAAGAAAAAAAGCACTACATTCACAAAGATTTCCACAGTTTTACTTCCTGGAGGATTTTCCCCGGTTACCTCCTAAACAGTGGAGGTTTAAGTATATATATATATTTCTATATATGAATATATATTTTCCACATACACAACCTGACTAGCTCATAGCACACAGTTCTAACACAGCTAAGCTTGGAATTACACCACTGAATTCAGAACACTACACTTACTGATACTCAAAGGTTTAGGCTGTTAGCGCAAGGCAAACAGGACACATCACATGATACACTGAACTTGGCATTTATTCATTACTAAGGCCAGCAAATATCACTATTGGTATATCACAGAGCTTTCCTCCTCATTGGAAACTTTCATTCAACCTTTTAGCCCACCACTCATTTATGTTTCCAAAAGACCCAATTCTAATGGGATGAAATTCCAAAACCAGGACTCCTCACTCTCCCAACCCATCCATTTTTCTGCTAGTCTCACTATCTGCTAGATATCTCTAAAATACCCCTAGCAGTAAGACTTTCCTTATTCCATCCCCTCTGCAGCAATACACCACCTCCCTACTCTACTTCCCATCTCTGTCTTCATGCTTCTCAATTGTCCTCTGGAAGTTTCAAGGTGGACTTCATATTAGGAGAGAAAATTTGGAACTGCAAGAATAGGTAACAAGAACCCTGCATCATAACTTGCAGCCACTCTGCTACAGGAGAGTTTAACAGCTCAGTTTGGTGGGATAAAGATTAATCCTTATGTATATAGAACCCAATCCAGAAGTTAGGCACATAAATTTGGGTCGGGACCACAACTCTCCCACTGATCCAGTGACCCAGATTCTGTGGCATGCAATGCCAGTGTGTTGGGCCAGATTATACTCACTGACAAATAGTCCTGCTGTGTTTAGGGCTTCCAAACTAGTTGTGGGAATTTCCTAGAGTAAGAGCACAGTAAATACAATTGAAACCCTGAGATCTTGTCTGGAGGGAGTCTAGGGATCCCAGCAACTTTTTTATGGCCCTCTTGGGATGCTTGTGAGCCAACATGAACATAAACAGCTGGAAGAATAAACACAACGGGGGCTGACAGCTCTAGCCAACCTTCATGACACATTTCTTTCTACCCCTTGGAAGGTCATGCCTGCACACTAACCACTTTCTGAAAACTAGCTCTATTGGCACCCCAGAAGTGAAGAAAGCAGACCAAGATTCAAAACAAAACAGGAATAATTAAAAAGATCCCTAACTTAGGGAAAACAATAGGGAAGAACAACCTGCTGATTACTTAGTCTAACCTGTCACGTGCTTGGAAAGTCTTCACTGCTCACTGCACGTTCCCTTACTGATTTTTTTTTTTAAATCAAGGACTTCAAGTGGTGTTGATGAGTGAAACTGCCTTGATGCAGCTAGACCTACTCCCAGCTACCCCGGGGAGGATTTGGCCCTTTACTTCTTTTTCCCTTCCCTTTGCTTCTTGGAGAAGATTTCCCATCAGTGTCACCAGGGGAAATTGTTCTTGGTCACACCACTGATTTTGGTGGATTTACAGTAGACCCATGGCACCATGAATTAACCTGATCCTCTCTGCCTCCAAAACCCTTTACACCCTGACACTAGTGGGAGATGACACAACAATAGCCAACCCAAAATGGCCTCATGGGATGAGAGCACAGCCCCTCCATGGCTCAATGGGCATGTTGATGCTGTCCAAACACTGAAGAACGAAGCCTGAGGAAAGGGACAAGCTGTTGGATGAAATCACTGCTGATCCATCACTTTCATCTCTTAGGACCCTGCTTATGCATTCTCACATCCCTCACTCTGTGCAGAGCCATGTTGTGCAGGCAAAGCAGAACAACCTGACCTCAGAAACAAGGATTTCTTAATCCTCCTTGGAAATAAAACAGAAAAGCTTCTAATACAATCAGAACAAAAAGCAGATTAGAAGCCTCTAATTAATTTTGTGGCCTTTATTTAATCAAAGGGGCAAAAAAAAAAAAAAAAAAAAAGGAACGAAGGAAGAAAGAAAAGGGAAAAAAAATGAGAAAGAAAGGAAAGTGCAGTGACATTTACTCTTTTGCCTCAGCCAGTTTATTGTTCATCTCTTTACTTTTCTCCTTATCCTCTGGTTTTGCAGTGTTGGAGGTCTCGGTGCTCTTTTTCTTGGCAGCCCGGCCAGATGCAATCTGCTTGTCTTTGGCCTTTTTCAGGGGTTTATGGCTTGTTGTGGTCTTTTTTGGTTTGGAAGGCTTTATGCTAGGCTTTTCCACCTGCATGAAGGGTGACAGGCAAAACGACAGACAACACAGAGATGAAGAGAGAGAGAGAGAGAGAGAAGGAGAGACACAAGGACAGGTGGAAAACAGGATTTAGATCTTAAACAGCACAAATGCTACTTATCTGCTCAGCTCTGCCCTGCCACAAAGGCAGGGGAGGAGCTGGGATTATGCTAAGTTGCAAATGGCCAGCTCCTTTCAGGATGCTCTGAAGTCACAGTGCCCCTGGAACCAGCAGACCCCATTGTATCCAGATCAGGATAGAGCAGGGTGAATAGGAGAGGGAATATTATCAGTAATGTTATCAATTTCTGCATATTTCTCTGACTTTGGGAGGAGTTTTGCAAACCCACAGAGGATTTTCTCTCTCTGGACTGGAAGCAGAGAAATGATCCTCAGGACAAAGAGGCTGCTAGTTATAGTTGTCCCTTTCCATCTTGCAGGAGGAAACGCCTCTGTTTGCTTGTCCTTAACAGATTCCCAAAATGGAGGAAAATTACTCAGGGATATGTGAGGTGCAGAACTCTGATTGTCACATGAGAAAGCTCCACAACAATGTCTTGTTTCTACAGCCCCAAAATAGGAAGGACACTTACCAAAATTAAGGGAGAACCGAAACATCTATCTCCTACATGCTCGCCCTGCAATCCCTCTCAGTCCTCACACATCTAAGCACTCATCAATTTAGGGAACAACTTATGGTCCTATGTTTGAAACTTCACAGACTGACTCCTTTTGTATGTAGATCCTCTGCTACTCCTAGAAAAAAAGGCTGGATGACATTTCAGCTCAGGCCCTTCTCAACATATGTTCTTGATCTGATCAAAGCCAGAAATGCATACTGTCAAAACCTGTGGAATACTCTGAAGTAACAGTAGATGTCTGGCTCCTGGCATAAAATGCAATGTGGGGCTCCTAAAGTTTTGGAGGGAGAAAGAAAAAGCTGCCTAGATAATCACATAGGAAATGACAACTGAAAAACCTCTTCATCTCAGTCCTACCCTCACTTCTATACAATTTGACATATGGTACCATTGTCTCCCAAGTGCCTCAAGTCCTAGATCCCACAGAATTATAGAAAAGTTTGGGTTGGAAGAGTCCTTAAAGACCATCTCATTCCCCACTTTCTGCATGGGCTGGGACACCTTCTACTAGACCAGGTTGCTCCAAGCTCCCTCAAACCTGGTGTTGGACACTTCCAGGGATGGGGCATCCACAGCTTCTCTGGAAAACCTGTGCCAGGGCCACAACCACCCCACAGCCAAGAATTTCTTCCCAGTATCCCTCTGGCAGTGGGAAGCCATTCTCCCTCAACTGTCCCTCCAGGCCCTTGTCCAAAGTCCCTCTCCAGCTCCCCTGGAGCCCTGTTAGGCACTCCCCAGAGCCTTCTCTTCTCCAGGCTGAGCACCCTCAGCTCTCCCAGCCTGTCTCCATAACAGAGGTGCTCCATCTCTTGGAGCGTCTCCATGGCCTCCTCTGGATTCAGTCCAACAGATCTATGTTCTTCCTGTGCTAAGGACCCCAGAGCTGGAGGCAGCTCTAAAGGTGGGGTCTCAAGGAGCAGAGGAGCAGAACAGAACCGTAGGGCAGAATACCCTCCCTGACCTTCCTGTCCATGCTGTGGGATCAGCCCAGGACCCTGCTGGCTTTCTGGGCTGGCAGCATACATGGCTGGGACACGTTTAGCTTTTTATTCACCACCATCTCCAAGGTGGATCACGAGATGCACCAGTTGGTTGGAATGAGGATGTCACATAAGAGGAGTGACAGCAAGCAGTGTTCAGCCCGGCCTTACTGTGTTGGACATGCCACCAGGAACAGTGATGTCCCTGGGTCCCTTCTGCCATGTTTCTCACCTTTGGAGGTTCTTTGTACGGTTCGCTGTAGAGAGTGCGTATCCTTCTGCGTTCCAGGTATTTGTTATCAGCTGGAGAAGGCTTACTGGTTTCCCCCTTGAACTGAGCACTGTAACTGGTTTCATGGGTCATTTTCTCCTCTGGTGGCTTGTACTGGGGCTTCGCTTTTATCGCTTTCACAGGCTTGATGTCTATCCAGGGTCTGAACTCATTTCTGAAGATCAAAAAGGAAAAGGGTTCAGGAATTAAACCAACAGGAGAGCAATGATAACATGGGAATGGAGTTTTGCATTGCTCAACCAAGTCTATGTGGAAAGAAATTTGCTTCCATCTGATCAAGTTTACATAGAAACTGGCTCCCAACAGTTCATTTTTTACCTCATCCAAAACCTATTGACACATTATGAGAAATTCAAATGAAATACGGTCTATTAAAATCAGCCAGTCCTGGACACCCCTTAGCCACACCTGTAAGTAGAGATTTGTATGATTCCACCTATATTGCACCAAACTAGACAGAACAGTTTTGTTAATTCCATACTAACAGATAACTAATTAACACAAAACCAACTTAGATGTAAACTCAAGCAGAGCAGGGAATGCACAGTTTATCAGATACATTGAAAACTACAGTTTCTCTTTATAAACTGATAGTGGATTCCTGAATAACAGGGAAAAAATAAGACCATCATTCATTTCTTTTGGACAGAGCTGCAACTTCTGGTGGAAAAAGCCCTAAACAAAGTTGAAAGTGTGGATCAGCATCTTCTGGACACGTCCACAGCCTCCTTCTCTTGCTTTTTGTAGTTCTTCCCAATGCAGCACCAACAATCTTCCAGGTTTGGAGCAAACCATTTCAATTACTCTCTGAAATTCACCATTCACCTGAGAATGGGGAAGGAGAAACCCTAAATGGGTTGCTAGCTTAGGGAGTTGTGCTCAGACATAGATCAAGACAGTGTTTAGATCCTTAAAACTCCAGTGGAAGCCAGGATCTATCCTAACAGTGCTGATACAAACCCTCTGCAAAGGGGTGAACTTTCCTGGGAAATCATAGAATTGCAGAAATATTTCAGTTGGCCAGGCCCTTAGAGTTCATCTTGTTCCAACCCTCTGCCATGGGCAGAGACACCTTCCACTAGACCTGGTTGACTCCAAGCTCTTGTCTTAATTTCAGGACTTCCAAGGCATTAATCCTTTTAAGTTACAGACCCTGCCCCTCCTGTCTGTTCCACTTTACCACTTTTGGGTTGTATTACTCATTTTCAGCCTGGATTACTAGGTGTCCTGGTTGAAAAGACAGGTATCTGCCAAGGAAGGTGGGAACCTTCCTGGAATGGAAAAGGTTATCCCCTCCTCACTATTATAACTTTGAAATTATGGGGCTTTCAGGCAAAAAAAAAAGGAAAAGGAATAACAGTTTATTATTAGAATATATATTATATATATAAAAATATATATAAAAACAAGGCAGACAAACAACAACAGCAATGACAACAGAACAGAAAAAATCCCCATTAACATCCTTTCTCGGCCCATCAAGCAATATTCCTTTTGGTGTAGTTACAATCACAACAGGCGGGGAACGCTGTTGGCTCCTGGTGAGGCAGAGAGAGGCCCCAGGGGGTAATGGTGGCCCTGGGAGGAGAGAGAAGGTGGGGGATGTTTCAGTTTTTCCTTGGCCCTCACATGTCCCGAGGCTGTCCTGGTGACAGCAGCAGCAGCCAAGGCGCCAGTAAGCAGCCACGAGGTGCTCCCTCTGGAGAGAGGAATGAGATGGGTGCCCGGTTCTCCCCTTAGGCGCCCATAAAGATGGCAGACTGTCTTTCTGCCAGACACGGCGGGTGCTGAAAGTCCAACGGCTCCTTCTGCAAGCAGTGGTCTCCAACGGCAAGGAGAAATGGCAAGGAAGGCTCAGCTGTAACAGTGAGTCCCCCTGGGCAGGAGAAGTCCAGCACCAAAACCTTCAATCGTCCACCCTCCAAGCCGGGCAGAGCTGAGAAACTGACAACCATCACACCGCTTCTCTCTGTCCCCCAGAACCTTTCCAATGATATGCCAAGGCCTTGGCTACATCTTTTGTCTTTTAAATAGACTTCCATTCACCATGTCTATGACAACAAAAGGAGGAAAATTCCTTAAAGAAAAAAAAAGAAAACCGAACCCCCGACACTGGGAAAATGAACTCAGTGTAAGAGGGCTGCCAGTCAAGCCCTTTCCGTAATACTTTCGAACATCCTAATCAGCTTCTGCCAAATTTGACAAAAAGGAATGGAGATAGTCGGTTTCACTTTTATGAACATAAGCAACTGGATTAAATCCAGAGGATCAGGAAACCTTAAGTATGGACATGTGCATGTCATCAGAGGATGCTTAGCTAAGGACGCTAGGCTGCAAAAGGTCATCTGTTGTCCTGGCTGAGGACAGAACACCATAGGTTGTCCCAGCCCAGCCACCCTGCCTTGCCTGTTGTCTCTTGCTGCAAGGAAGGCTAAGTCCTTCCGTGAGTTCTAGCCCCTCGACCCAAAGAATACAAGTTGGAGCTCTAGTTGTCGTGGAGGAAGAGCAGGAGGGTTGGGGGGAAGACTGACACTACCTTTCCCTTTGTCCTTTGAACCACAAGCTGTGCTGTGGAGCACCCATCTTGGTGGGTGTGTGCGTGTGTGTCCCTATCATTTTCGGGTGTCTTTTTGTTCTGGGTGGAGGCTGTGAGATTTAGCAATTTTGTATCCAGCACGTTATTTTTGCCTGTTGCTGTTCTGCTTGTTAGTAAACTGTTACTTTTTCAATGATTTACTCATATATGTTCCTTATTGGTGGAAAGGGAGTGTTAGGACCTATAAAGGCAGACAACTAATTCCAGAGCATTCTCCTTTAAATTGTCTCAAACCAAGACGGAATGACAAAGTTCATCCTAAACTCCTCAGAAGATAAGAGGTGTCTTTCTAGGATCCACTTGTGTTCTAAAGTAGACTATATATTTTTGAAAAGAACGAGATAGATTTGTATTTACAAACGGTGGGTCTGCTGATAGGTAAAGATAGATACTGAGAGATGAAAGAAGCAATGGGAAGACACATAAATTCCACAGGAAAAGAAAAAGGGGGGGGTATACATTAGATATATATATATATATTAAGAGATTCAGGAAGTCTGTACCTCTCAAGTACCTCAGCCAGTGGGGAAAGACAGAGGGAAATGCAGCCAGGAAATTAGGATAGAAAGGAGGCTGCATCCTCTAACAATTTGAAAGACCCCAGGGGAATGCCCCCAGCCTCTCCCTTTAATCGAATAAAGTAACAGGACTCCTCTGTCTTCTTTTTGGACATAAACCTCTGGCGTTGGTGGATTAATTTTCCTGACATTTTCAATATATGGAAATAAATAAATTAAATGGTGGACTAATTTTCTCTGCCCATATCTATCTGTCCCTCAGATTTATTTCCTAGCAACTTCAGAACCCATTAGCTATTATCTATTGTATTTGTGCCAGAAGTAGAAATCTTGGAGGTGAAAATCACAATACCTTTCCTCAAGATCAGTGAATGGGCACATGGGGAACATCCAAACGGTGTTCTCAGCTGAGGGAAAGAGGGTAAAATACATATTTCTCACTCAATCTCAGGGCAGCTGAACAACCAGCCACCACTGGTCACCAGGTCAACCAGCAAGACCAAGCACAGGTTGTGTCTACAGAACCAAAGACAAAGGACGAAGGCTGTTGTACTGTGGATGTAGGGAATGGATTTTAAAGGTGGAGCACAAACCAGGATTTATTCATTCTGCTGCTCATAGAATGCTGGTTTATATAGAAGTCAGCTCTGAAGCAGCGTGACTGTATTTGTAGTGCTTGGCAACTTTATTAGCAGCTGTATTATGCAAACATAAACATGCAGGAAGTGACAGGCTTTCCCCCAAACCCCTGTGATCTTGGCAGAAAAGGCACAGAAAAGCCTTGCATGCCCTGTGGGCTGTTGAGGAGTGATTTCTGCAAAAGAGCTTGGCTGTTAATGCAACAACAAGTCTCATCTACTGTGAAAAATGAGACTGCTTGTCTCCACCCTGCTTTGCTGGTCTGAATGCAGATGCAACAATTCTGTGAGTACTCAGCTCCACTGTTCTCGGTGATCGGATTTGACCCTTGACTACATTATGTCTCCCAAGATGAGGCTTTGCAGGCAAAGAATAGAACAACAGCCATTCTTAGGTGGGTGCACACTGATGCGCTGTCTACCAGCTCTGAAGTAGCTCAGCCACAATCTCTGGAAATGGATGATAGAAGGCTATTGATCTAGAAATCCCAAAATTTATTGACAAAGAAATTCTAAATACCAGTATGTCACATGGATTCAGTGCACATCTGGAAATAATGGGGTACCCAGAGAAGCTGTAGCTGCCCCATCCCTGGAAGAATTCAAGACCAGATTGGATGGGGCTTTGAGCAACCTGGTCCAGTGGAAGTTGTCCCTGCCCATGGCAGGAGGGTTGGAATAAGATGACCTCTAAAAGTCCTTTACAACCCCAACCATTCTGTGATTCTGTGTTTATTTTCTAAATCTAAATCCTTTTCAGGCAAATGTTTTAACATCACCAGCGATTACACTACAGCTGGTCCCTTCAAGCATGTGAGAGAGCATGGGCCACATTCATATGGAGTCCTACCACACCTGGAATGGACCAGCTATTCCCTGTTGTTACCACATACCCATGATCAGACTGGTTTGAGTTGAAAAGGACTTACAAGCTCATGTTGTTCCAACTGTCCTGCCATGATGGGCAGGGACACTTCCCACTAGACCACTGAAACACCCAATGTGTCCAGTTCTCCAAATCTGCCATCAAGAGCACACAGAGATAGCAGAAGGTGGAGAGAATCTCCACCATTTACTACAACTACAGCTGGTGCAACAGGCTGGTCTCAAAGCCTATTTATGATATTCAGGCAACACATAAACTTTAAGTTAGTGTTACTAGAATAGACACAGGCTACTCTCTGCCGATTGCATCAGGGCCCAGAAACTCAACATGGTTAATTAGAACTAATTCCTAAGTCTCTCCATCTCCACCACAGATAAGTGAGGGAAAACAACCTATTGAGAAGTGCCCTTGGATTACGCCAGCTCCTGAATCCAACCCAACAATTGCTTGGAAAAGCATCAGTTACAACGGGCCAAAATTTTAGCCAAGAGTGTGCTAGCAACTTTGCAACCTGGATCACCATGTCTGAGTGTCAGGAACAGGGAATTTCTAATGCAAAGTATGAATGAGGAGGCAGGTGCCCTGCTTGGGGCCTGCATCTCTATTGCTTGTAGGGATGAAGGGGATGTCTCAGGAAGGTAAGCTAACCCCCCCTTCCAAGTCTGATGACTCTCAATCAAATATCTGTCTGATACTGTTTGATGTCACCATGACCTAGTGTTGTCCAAACAGTGCATGGCACAGCTACACTCTCTTAAGGCAGTTGCACTGTACTTGCTGTGCAATGCCCCACTGCTGGAAGTATTCAAGGCCAGGTTGGACAGGACTTGGAGCAACCTGGTCTAGTGGAAGGCATCCCTGCCCATGGCAGCGGGTTGGAACTGGATGGTCTTTAAGGTCCTTTCCAACCCAAACCAGGTCGGCTGCTGGTCCACCAGGATCTTTATGTCACTCTAAGATGTTGTCTTATACATTTTAAAAGTTCTTATATGCAGCAAAGAAGTGAGAAGAAAATTACCAGCTTTAAGAATTTTTGTTTTTTAATTTTTTATTCTGGGTATAGTAAATATATCTGTACTCTAAGGTACCATATTAGTTTCTCCTGTAACACTAAACCTTATGCTGGTTTGGACAATGATCCTGTCATTCGGAGACTTCCCTCATTATTGTTCAACATTCCAAGACCAGTTTGTGGGAAAGGTGCCCAAAAGTTACAAATTCCTTCTTCATTCTCAAACAAGTCCTGAAAATATCGCTCTCCCTCTATTTTCAGAACAGCACGTCATAGTGTTTTGTCTGTGCATAGCATAGTCTGGAGCTCTGCAAAATTCTGCACATCAAATTAGCTCTCGAAGTATTCAAGGAACATGCTAGAACCTATCCTAAAAGAGGTCAGTGTCACAGGTCACTTAAACCTTTGCTCAAGCAGCAAATACAAACCATGGACCAGCTCCAGTCTGGATGTAGCCAACAGGCACAGCTTAGTCCAGCTTTTAAATTCTTTAACTAAGGGATTTTCAGTGCTCTTAAATTTGCTGAGGAAGATTTTAAGAACTGGCCTGTTGGCATGAAATGGAGGGTTGAACTGAAATAGCAGCAAATTACAGGTCTCCTGATTTTCTGCCTAGTTCTAGTCCCAGCCTCACAAAGAATAATTAGAATCTACAGGGACCCCAGTGGTGACCTGAAATGGAACTTGAAATAAAACTCAGTGAAAAAGAGTATATGAGGCATCAGATGACCTTTAGCAAGCCAAGTTCAACAGGAAAATTTCCCAGTGAGGTTAGAGATTTTGTCCATCTACAGACCTGATGAGAACATAAGTCTGTACAGGACAGGCCAGATGACTTACAAATGCATAGGCAGCAGATCTTATCAGATGACAGTAGCCTCGGGAGGTGGTGGCCTGATCTATATCCATTAAAGCCAAGCCTGCTCTCCACATGTATCAGTGAACACCACACTGCCCTTGAGTGAGGCTTCATCCACTCTGGTGGTTTTAATTGCATTTTCCCCTTCACTGAGGATTGCAAAAGGTGGTGGCAGATGAAGGTGACCTCAACACCCTCTTTCAGCCCAGCCAGGGTGCATTTGGGTTGAAATGAGCTCCCAGATGTCTCTGGAGAAGCTTGTCAAGGCCCCTGTGTAGGCATGGATTGCCTTTATCTACCGACGCCAAAGGAAAGCCAAAAGGGGGAAGGCAGGACAGGACAGGGCAAGGTTTAACCACTTCAAGGCTTCCACCTTCTTTGAAGGACTTTAAAGAGAGGCTACATTTGCTCAACACAGGGTGGTCAATGTATTCTGCTGACAGCAGCTCTGCTGGCACTGAACCAGGCCAATTCTTGATGCACACCTACAAAATAATGAATAATGCAGAAAAAGGAGATGGGGGATTCATGGTGGAGTCCTGCACAGGAGGGATATTTCTAGCTTAATCTGGAAAAGTACATCTCAATGAAAAAAGAAAAATACTCAGATTTTTCACTGAAAAAAGAAGATACTTTACAAAATGTTAGGCCTGAAGCATTTAATTAATTCTAAAATGAAAATTTAATTTTCTTTTTCAGTTTCTTTAATTCTTTACCATTCCATATTTTTTTCCTTATTCTACTCAGGACAACACCAAAGACTATGAATCCTCTTATGAAGCAAAACATCAAAGTGCTTCGCAAGGGGTATTTCAGAACATCAGATTTCTCTTTAATGTTTCTCTAAATAAAACAGCAATTAAAAAAAGACACATTTGAGACAAACTTAGAAAATAAGTCTGGAGTTTTCAAATTATTTTGGCTTTCTGGAATACCGTGTCACTTGCTCTTAAGTATTCTCCAGCTCTTAAAGCAGGAAAAGAGATGTTTTGTGCAATGAAATAGTGGGGAACACAAGTCCAAGATAATGGCTGGTTGAACTCAGTGCCAGAGGAGGACACTGAACTTTCATAAATAATGAGATTTAATTCAGTTATGGCTGTTCAGATAGATATCAGGAGTATTCAGAGTTGTCTTCAGCATTTAACTGCTCCCAAAAACCATGGGCCAAAGCAGGAGTTATTCCAATCTCTTCCAACCTCCCTCTGGTTGTCTGGTTCTGCCTGTGACTGGCCAAAGACACTGGACTACATGGATTCCAGGCAAATTCTGCTCAGAAAGGATTGCTCAGATGAGGAGCAGGCTTGTGTTTTGATCCTAAAGCTGTTCTCTTTTCTAATGTGAACAGAAAGAAATACATTTGGGCTCAACATAAACAGGTGCAACCTCCTGCGAACACAACTGATTTTAAAGACAAGCTGATCAATGGTTCTGCTCTTCAAGAGCCAAAACCTGCCCCCTAACCTATTTCCAGCAGCAAAGGAATGCTACCCCATGCTGAGGTCCCTCATGCCATAGTAAACAGTGCAACATGCTCTTGCCTCCCAGAGAAATAAACCTAAAATTCTGGGCTGGAGTGATTCCTTCTGCTGACAGCCTGACATTTTACTGCAATAGAACATGTCACCTGCACCTCATCACACCGTAGCTGTTGGAATAAGTTAAGAGGCAACAGAGATGCTGTGAGGGCTGGAATCCTGCTGCTCTGGAAACAGGCTAGAGAGCTGAGGGTTGTCACCTCGAGAAGGCTCCAGGAGACCTCAGAGCCCCTGCTGGTGCCTAAAGAGGCTCCAAGAGAGCTGGAGAGGAACTTTAAACAAGGGACTGGAGTGAAAGGAGAAAGGGAATGGCTTTCCACTGACAGAGGGTAGGGCTGGATGGCATATTGGGCGAAAATTCTTGGCTGTGCTGAGGCCCTGGCACAGGTTGCCCAGAGCAGCTGTGACTGCCCTATGCCTGGAAGTGTTCAAGGTCATGTTGGACAGGTCTTGGAGCAAACTGGTCTAGTGGAAGGTGTCCCTACCCATGGCAGGGGGCTGAAACAAGATGATCTTTATAACGTCCCTTCTGACCCAAACTAGTCTGTGATTCTGTGATCCAACCATTTAATCCCATTTTCCACCTCAGCCTTCTTTAGTTAAAAGATCAATTCCAACCAACTCCTATTTTCAATGTTCTTGTCAACATACATATTTGCCACTGCAAGTGTAAGAACACCCTTGTCACTGCCTGCTGCATCCAGTGCCCCATTTCCATTTCCTCCAACATGGATGCTTAATGACAGCTTTATCCTCTAATGCCTGTGCTATTATCTTGTACACAGTAATTTACTGTAAAACTGCAGTGAGACTGTGAATGGTACAAAGAGGCTCCTGGTGCCCATTATTATTTTCTTCCCAAACATTAAAAATCAACCTCTAAGACACACACATATGCATGCACACACACACACACACACACACACACACACACATATATATAAATGTGTACAGAGAGCAAGTCAGTTTGGATAAGCCAATTGTGTACAAAGACTAAAACAATGTGAAATATATTGATGAATTTGAAACTTGGACAATGAAGTGAATGTGAGCAGGATGGGGAGGGACCACTATCTCTAAACATCCCTGGTTAGGGCCCATCAAGCACAGTACTGGTATAAAACAGGAGAAAAGTGCTGAGCCTTCAAAAAGGTGACTTTAGCACTGGCCAAAGGAGGTTATAAGCAAGACAATGTACTGGAAAGGATGAAATCAAGTCATTTGGCAGAGCAGAACCATATTGCCATCCATTTATAAAAGCTGTTTGAGTCAGCAGCCCCCAAATCATGGATATTGCGTTGCCTGAGGAACATGGAATGTGAGCTTTCAAGAAGGAAGAATTATTGTGTAGGCAGTCATGACTAAAACATCACAAAACCAGGACTGAAGGTGATGGTGAACACTGCAGAAGGCAAAAGAGCTGAGTGAGAAGCATACTTGTGGCTGAGTAACTCTAAGAGTAATAGCCCAGCCAGTATGGAGAGCAGCATGTAAAATGCAAAAGGGTGAGATAAATCCTCACGCTCAGACTAAGTGGCACATCTGGGCAGCTTTGTCACACAAAATCAACTTTGTGGACCTCAGGGTAAACACCAGCACCCCCAGGATTGTTTCCTTCTTTCCACTACTGCCTTCACCTTAGATCTGCTCTCCAGCCTCCGCTGCACCCAGTTCCCTGTGCTTCCCAGCCACAGGGAGAGTGTAGTCTGAGACTGATAAAGGATATCCATCAGCATCTGCAACAGCCCAGGAGCCCAAAGCCATCCCTACCTCCTGGCAGCTAAACACCTGCCAAAGGGAGCAGCATGGACTCTGGGGAGCATAACACTGGGAGATCCCACAGCAGAAATCCCAGAAACCAGGAAAAGGTGTATCTGGGGATCTGGAGAGAGGTGAATCACAACCCTGTGCAAATATGCCAGTTTCTACCACTCTGAATTTCCCTGCATAGTATAAGCTTATGGGTCCTGCTAAGGAAGGGACACATGTTGGCCCTTCCATATAGTAGTTTTCATGCTGTCTCCACACAGGCTCAAGCCTGTACAGATGATGAATTCAATGTTGGTGTCACCAAGGAAGCCAGCCCATGTAGCCTGCTGGAAAAGCTCCCAGGGTGATCACAGCCTGAGCTTGCTTGCAGAAATAATCCATCTGTAAATGTCATGTTCACCCCTGGAAAATGGGTCAGGATCAGGTCACAGTTCTGCCAACATCCCATTTAAATGCCTGTATGTCTGTTCTCCAGTGGGTTGGTCTAGGATCAGCAACTCAGCCCCCCTGTCCTCCAAAAGGACAGATGACTGTAAAATTTGCCACATGGTTAAACAAACAAAGCAGTTCACAGCATGAATGCTTTGACACAACAGCATCTTTATCAACAGAGTGTTGTAGGATTGGGAAAAGTGTTGCCACAGGCAGAACTGGATAGACCACAGGAACCTGAAGAGTGTGAGGAGAGCCTGTAGCAGGACTTCTGCCCCTGCCACAGGAAAGCTTTTCTGTTTGTTAGTTGGTGCAATAACTCAGGGCATCTTGCTTCAGAGCACCACATAAGCCTTGGTGAAAGAGAGTTTTGCCTTGTGAGCTGTTTTGGTGCCATGGGATTGATGCTTTCAGCTGATAATAAACATCTTGCTGTGGAAGCAGATGTGGGAAGCTGAAATTTCTGACTGACAGGCATTCACTTTACAAACTATAAAAGTTACACCATATTTACACAAAGCAGAAATCTTCTGCACATTCCTCAGAATGTGTGGAGTCTTATCCCTGAAGTCGGGATGCTGACTTTCATGGTTACTCTCCTGGGGGTTGAGTGAAAGGATTTTGTGTACCACATCATCAATTGGTGCTAAGTTACATTGACTCCTTGTCTATACTATTTCTTTGCTAGCTATAATATAGATATATTTATATAATGCATTGTTCTATGTAATCTAGCAATAGTTCTTTGTTTCATCCTGTGGAGTAAGTAATTCTGTTTAAGGCTTTTTGTCTGCTAATCTCCCCTTTATTCAATAAATAACTAATTTTATAATAGACCTGATTGGCCATTCTTAAGAACTTGCAAGCCAGAGCTTTTTAGATCACCTGAGTAAAGCTGCTGCCAAAAATCTGAATCTAAGGCAGGGCTTGTCTAACACACTCACTTGATCCATAACAGAGCCAAAGTGCTCTTTTGAGAGTTTGCTGAGCCAAAGAGCATCACATATATGACTCTGTGTTCAAGACAACACACAGAACTGCACAGAAAGACAGACATGTTAATTAAGTAGGCTCATCTGTTAGGGTCCCAGGGATAAAAACCCTTGAGAAGAAACCTTCATGTTGGGAAAAGTGGAAGAAATTGCAAAGACAACATAGCATATGAAATTCTTCTCCTCTCTAAGAGAATTAATCTCTCTAATCTAAAGATTTTTCAGTGCAATTCATAGTGAATACAATTAACTAATTCAAATATCCAATGGGATGCAGAGAAACTGTCAGCTGCCTGCCTCTGCTCATCCCCATGCAAAAAGGCACAATGAATCACTGAATCTTTAAGAATGACAAAGCCTTCTAAGATCGAGTCCAACCAGTCCCCCAGCACTGCCAAGTCCACCACTAACCCATGTTTTCAAGTGCCATATCTATCTGTCCCTGTTAAATGTGCCTGTTAAATCCCTCCAGGGAGGGGGACTCTACCACTGCCCTGGGCAACCTGTGCCAAGGCTGGAAAATCCTTATATGATGTCCTTGTGAGCCTTTGGTTCTAGTGGGATTCTTGGCAGAGAGATGTTTGCAGCACCTCATTTAAAGTGTCTGAAGACACAAACTGCAGATGAACTAAAAATGTATTATTTCAATTCATCAAAAAACTTCAGCACATGCATGGCCCTTAGCTGCTCCATACATGCAAATATGGACAATAAACAACTTCCTGAATCAGAGCTTCATACTGCAAAAGCTACATGTGAATCCATGATGTGACTTGTAAGAGGGTGTAATATATGCTGCAAAATAATTTGTGCTAAAAGCAAAACTACAGCATTCTCTAACAAAAGCCAGAAGAAAATACAAACACTAGCCACAAAATATGCATTTCAAAGAATTCTTGCTGTGATAAGACCCCAACAAGATACATTTCGCATGCATTCAAAAAAGGGTATTCCAAGAAATTTTCTGTCTGACAGGCTCCAGCAAATATGCATATTTGATAAGATAAATATGCGTCTCCAAAAACTAATCCAGCAGCGAGATTTATACCAACGGATTCCAGGAACTGTTGTCTAACACAACAACAAGACAAGATAAAACTACATCAATATGCTAAGGGGATAAGACCATCAAAGCAAAAAACTGTATAAAAGGAAACCCCTAAAAACTGCTTTTTGTGAACCAGGGAGGTTTGGACTGGATAGTGTCCGAATTTTGGTTCACTCAGCACTGATCACCTGGCTCAATTCTGATTTGACTTGTGGCTTCTTCAAATTTTATATGTTGATTGTTTAATAAATTCTCTTAAATTAGAAATTGGCTGAGTCAATGACAAGGGGAATCTGGTGCAGCAAGATATGCTAATGAATGCATAGGAAAATGAAGATTTATAGGCCAAATGAAGCAATTGCATTTCACAAACTCATAATATTATCAGTCCTTGACAGAGATCCAGCAGCAGGATGGGGAGAGAAGCCAAAGACATCACCTTTCAGCAAAGACAGGACAGATGGTTGGTTAAAGAATTGAAGAGCTACTGCCCAAGGAGATGAAGGACAAGTGCATCTCACTGACTGGCACTGCTGACAACAGCTCTGGTCCAAATTCGTAGCATACTAGAATGGTTGAAGGGATCATATCACTCTAATTGCCCTGCCATGGGCAGGGACACCATACGAGGTTGCCCCAAGTCCCACACAACCTGGCCTTGAACACTTTCAGGGATGGGACAGCCACAGCTTCTCTGGGCAACCTGTGCTACTGTCCATTCACACTGCTAGGAGGGGAGTTAATTAAGTCCTTTTACTCTCATAGTGATGGGCAGGGATTGCAGGGGATACCTTCCTGCCCAGACTTTATGGGAAGCTCTACTGTGAAGCTGCTTGAGCCCACTGCCAGCTCCTGTTTCCTAATTCCTGGCCCTTCTCCAATATGTCATACTGCAGTCCACTGCGAAGTGTGTCCTTGAGGTGAAAGATGGAGATGGGTGGTGCTTGGGACCACAAGCAAGATTTTGTCTGAATTTCTTCAATTATCATCCAAATCATGGACACAGAAGGATGGGTCTCCTTGGAGAAAGGTCTAGACATCACTGTTTGACAAGAAGTAGCTTTTCTGTCGCAGCAATATACTTTGACTTGCTGTATTTTGCTGCTCCCTGCAGTGAATGACTACTTCCCTTCTTCCTTAGTGTTGCTCTTTGATTTCATTTCTAGTCTGCATGACAGGGTAATTGCTCACATGGGAATAGAAACAGATTTACCACTAAAGTGGGTAAAGGAGGAAGATGGTGAAAATTAAATAGCAGCTATATTGTTTTGCCATTCCATTGATGATTTGGGCAATATTATTTGCTCCTCACTGCAGTAGCTACTATATGACTGTATCTCAATATCCTATAAATTCTGATTGGGTAGGTGTCCTGAAATTTAACTGTACAAATGAAAAATGAAGAAATTAGTTAGTCACGTCTTGTAGTGATTTATGATGATAGTCTATTCCACAATCCTCTGCTTTATGCCCAAAAATGGTTGCTGTATCTTCAAGGCCCAGGACTGGGTGTGTTCAGGGCTGGGGAGGGGGGAGCTTTGGGTTCTTCAGCTGTTTTTTACGAAGCCTCGCTACCCAGGCGTTCCATGGGCCTGTGTGGTTTGGTTTTGTATGGTTAGCTTGGTTTTGTTGGCCCAGGCGAGAATCTTTCCTTCCCTGGCCTTGGAGAAGCTGCAGCAGCAATCTTTCAGCTGCCTCAAGGTGAACCGATCAGCTGCTGGTCCGAGACCAGAGAAGTGCGACTGGCAGTGCCGGGAGACAGGTTGCTGCGTTCCTCCAAACTTCGGGAAGCCGAGACGGGGAGAGAGAGTACACCAAAAGGTTCCAGCCCAGCTGCTTCATCTGCTGTGGAGAGGAGGTTAGCGCCAGAATTTTCATCTGCTGCTCAAACTGCTGTGTGAAGCTCCTGCTCGGTTTTTTCTCCTGAGAGAGTAGCCGGCACCATTTTGTAATGCATGTCGTGAGCGGGTATTTTCCCTGGCATTTTGGGTTTTTGTTTCTCTGTGTGTGTGGGGTAAGGTCTGACAGTTTAATATTTACCATTTATTTACTTTTTTCCCCCTTGCCTTGTGGGCATTCTGTTTGTTAATAAACTATTGGGTTTGAGGTTTTTTTCACTTTCCTCCATTAATATTCATTACCTATTGGTTGAAAGGGATTGTTGGAACCCTTTTAGAGGAGTGTCTTCTAAATTTGTCTCAAAACTGAGACACCACAATCTGAGTTTCAGTTAATATATGAAAGCAATTTCACTATGGGCTTTCATAGAAGAACGAGTCACCTGGTTTCAAACAGTTCAGAAGTCTGAGGTGACATCAAGGCAAATGAGAGGAAAAGGGAGGTAATGGACAGGGTTGCCATGAATATTCATGGAGGAGACATTGAGGAACCTTGACCACACTAAATAAAGACGCAGTAAACCAAGTCCAATGGCAAAGTTAGTACCCAGAATATCATAGAATTGCAGAATGCTTTGGGTTGAAAGAGACATTAAAGACTATCTTGTTCCAGCCCCCTGCCATGGGCAGGGACACCTTCCACTACACCAGGTTGCTCCAAGCCCCATTCCACATGCCTTTGAACACTTCCACGGATGGGACAGCCACAGTTTCTCTGGGCAACCTGTGCCAGGGCCTCACCGCCCTCACAGGGAGGAATTTCTTCCCAGTATCCCACCTAACCCTGCCTTCTGTCAGTGTAAAGCCATTCCCCCTTGTCCTGTCACCCCTTGTCCAAAGTCCCTCTCTATGTCTCCTGAAGCCCTTTTAAGTATTAGAAGAGGCTCTCAGGTCTCTCCAAAGCCTTGACTCTGGTATTTAAGTTTTTCCTGGCATTGGGCTGGAGCAGTGACACACTGCTGGAAGTCCAATGCAAAGAGAGTTTTAAATACCACTGACTTCTTCTGTCCATACTGCTCATGACAGGTAAATTTATCGTCTAACGCTGCAGTGGTCTGGCATTCCTGCCTCCACCTTCAGTGACCCTGCAGAGCTGAGGGAGACACTTATGTGAGCTCTAATTGCTCTCACGCCAATGGATGCCTACAGGATGGACAAGCCTCCAGCTCAGCTCAGAGGCCAAGCAACCAGGATAACCTCTTGTTTTCTGTTCGATCACTGAACTTGGGGTTGTTTTAACAACCAGGCACCACCTAAGTGATCTTATGCTTTAAGATCTCAGGGCCTCAAAGCCAAAAGTACCTCCTGTGAAAGCAAAGCACACACACATGCTTAGGGTCCAAAGACACCCAATTTATCCCATTTTTGTGTATGAAGTAAAATACAGACATATAATCCCAACTTCTTGTATTTACATATGCTTTGGATCCATAATACTTATCCTTGGAAATGGAAAGAGAATTCAAATCCATTATGCTTTATCCATCCTCAAGGCACATCTTCTAGTGCCACTCCTACTCTACAGAGGTTTAAAATCATAGAATCAATGAATATTCTGCAGCAAAAATTTTTGCAGCTTGATGAGCTGCATTTCCCCATTTCCAACCATGTCCCAAGTGTGTAACACAAGTCAGGGATAGTGAGACACGCTACACACAACACAGGCAGTGTGACAACAACACAACCTTGAATAATGCAAGATTAAAAAGCAGATTAACCTACATTTGGTCTGATTGCCCGCCTCTGCCATGCTTGTGTGTGCTTGTCCTATTTCTTTACAAAACTATATATATATAATGAATCTAAAGTATTTTTTAAAATTCAGAAGTGACAAGCCAGTCCCTGGCTTTGAATTCTGCTTGACAGTTTATGCTTTCCTGTGCAACGCTCCCAATGAATGTTGAAATTAAGAGATTGTAATTCTTTTTAACTGGAAAAATCATAACAGATCTGGGTGTGAACTAAGTAGATGAAAGAAGAGAGCTGAGGCTTGAGCAAAGTTCTTAAGATAAAGGATTACTAACCTAAGAGAAAGGCTGAGTTGGATTTCCCCTCCCATTTTTACCCTTAAATACTGTGTTATTGCAAAGACTGCAAAATCCAGTTACAAAATTGGTTTGTGCTGTAGATACTAAGGTGCAGCATTTGCATAACATATGTGGAATTACTGGAGAGGAAATGTGGATTATTCCATTGAAATTGCCCTGGGTGTGAGGAAGGTATTTTTAAAAAGCACCATGAAAGTCTAGGACAAGGCAGAAGTGGTTTAAACTGAAAGAAGGGTGATTTACGTTAGATATTATGAAGAAATTCCTCCCTGTGAGGGTGGTAGGGCCCTGGCACAGGTTGCCCAGAGCAGCTGTTACTGCCCCATCCCTGAGGTGTCCAAGGCCAAATTGGATGTGGTTTGGAGTAACCTGGTCAAGTCGAAGGTATCCCTGTCCATGGCAGGGCGTGGAACTGGGTAGTCTTTTAAGGTCCCTTCCAACCCAAACCCTTCTGTGACTCTATGACTGAAGTGGGATGAGCAGACAGTTTCAGGGAACAGTGTGGGAGAACTGGGAGGTGGAAAAGCTTCTTTCGGAAGGGACAAAGCTTAAGATGCCCATGCATCCTTTTGGGAAACCATACAACACACCAGCACAAGTCACTGGGACTGTGTTGGTGTAATGGGGAGCAGAATAAGGGTCATTAAAGTTTATCACTTTTAACCGTGCAATACTCAATTCATTCCACTTTCAGGTAATGTATCTTT
The DNA here is from genome assembly GCA_013399225.1 of Rhipidura dahli. Taxonomy (NCBI): domain Eukaryota; kingdom Metazoa; phylum Chordata; class Aves; order Passeriformes; family Rhipiduridae; genus Rhipidura; species Rhipidura dahli. The sequence continues at coordinate 70,827 of VXAC01008560.1, forward strand.
CTTTAGAAGTGATCCCTGCCAGAGGGAGGCACAAAAGTTGGATTAATTGCAGGAAATGAAAAAATGCTCTGCATTTTTCCACCCCAAGCTTGGGAAACTGCCAGGATCACTTAAGCATCAATCATGTTATGGTCAGGACTCACTGACTCCAGCCCTTTAACAACTGGATTAGTACCAGGGTACCAAATCTGTAAATACTGGGACCACCAAAGATGTCTTGGGGGAGTATGGGGAGAGACAGCAGAAAGCACTGGAACAGACGGCTCTATTGTGAAATCTTCTCCTAATTACTTAAAAAGAAGGACTGATATGAGTGAACAAAGCAGCTAGTGGTCTCTGCAGGTACCACACTGTCCAGACCAAAGCCATCACAGTGAAATAAAAAGGGGTAAGGATGACTGTAGGAAAGCTTTATATGGAAAACGGTGAGAAAACATGTTGTGGAAGAAGGTTGTTTTATAATAATTGATTATTTTCAAGGGCTCCTTCAGTGTTTGCAAAGAGTGTAGAGCTCTGAAAACAAAGCTCAGATCAAATGGATTATGTCTTTATGTCAGAGGTGCTCGATGTTCAGAGGGCCCCACTGTGCTCCATCAAAAGCTGAGCACACCAAAAATATCAGGGAGACACACCATTCACACATGCATGAGAAAGAAAGGAAATTCCAGACTGTGTGCACAGCTGCCCGTGCCAGCAAAGGGACTCTAGATGTGTTGTGTGCAGCAAATAAAGTCTGGAGAGCTGCATGGACTGGGACAAAACCCCAGAAACACTCAAGAGACTCAGAGCCTATACTCATTTTGAGGAGCATCTTGCATTGTCATGATTTGTGAAGCTCATGGGATGTGACCACCCAAGGATCTGACGTCCTGGGGTCTTTTGGCACCTCCAGGCCCAGTCTGAAACATCCAGAGGAGGTTGCAAAATGGGCCACTTGCTTTGAGACAGTGCTGCACTGATGCTCATGTGGTCAGAGACACCTGGCCTAGAGGATTGTGCCGTCATAATGTGGCTGTAAATAGCCTTAAAATATATTTGGATCATGGAAATCTACTTCCCAAGAAAGTTCTATCATTAACATAGAACTGAATAAAAATATTCCTCCACTGCACACTATCTGCATTCACCACCCATGCCAGACCTACCTGCCAAACCCAGCTGCCAGCACACAGAAGTGTGCCCAGCAATCCCTTTCCATAAGAAAAAAAAGCTCCCAGACAATAAATTTAGGAATTCAAAATTAAAAGCACCACTTTTATAAGTCTTCTGTGAAGAACTAGAAGGAGGATTTGTTGTTACAATGCACTTCTGTGCACACAGCAAATGTTTACAGCCTCTCCAAGCCATTTGTATCCTGCTGGGTTTAATAATTTGTCTCATCTGAATATAAGGCGATCTGCAAATACTTCTTCCTTTGGAGTTGTTCCAAGCTTAATCAAGAAATAGAACATGTATGCAGCAGGTATTTAATTGAGAGAAGAAATGATGGGAAAAGGCATAATTCTTGTCTCCCAGGCAGAGCATGCAAGCTTTAAACACACTCTTAGACTGATATTTATTGCAACTGACAGAGCAGAAAGGTTCAGAAAAAGCACTCCTTCCCCTCCCATAAATAATTCACCTCCTGTAGCAGTTCATAAAATGTTTATATTAAGTAATAATTAAATTTTGCATTGCAAAAACCCCCAAACTAACATGCTAGGCTAGAGAAAAATCAACCCAAAGGAGGATGGGGGAAATGATTGTTTGGAAGCTGTCACGTTAGATTTCCTCTGCTAAAGCAGTTAAATGGGGTCATTCTTGGCTGTACTCTGCTCTATTGGGTCAAATCCTGATCTTGCCCTGAATAGGGTGTTTTCCATTGATCTCTGCAACAGCTACATGAAGCCTGCTCTTGAGTCATAGAATCATAGAATCATTTATATTGGGAAAGACCTCGATGATCATCAAGTCCAACCATTAACCCAGCACTGCCAAGTCCACCACCAACCCATGACCCCAAGAGCCACATCCACACTCTTTTTGAACACCATGAGATGTTTTCCAGCCAGGCAGGGCAGGTTCAGTGGTCCCACATTAAGCTCTGCTGTCAAAAAATGATGCTTTTGATTTCAAGTCACCATGAATATGAGAAGGCTATGAGCCTACTAACAGGTTATTTGGTCTTGGTTGCAAAGATACACAAGGCCCAACATGGGGTAAGACTCCCAACAGTTGGACCCCAACATGGGATAGAGGACCAAGAACATGGCAGGGAGGAGAGAGGGCAGTGGGACAATGATTGATGATCAGCAGAAGCCATCAAAATAATAGAAATCAAATGTCACCACGCATATACCCAGGCAGCTTTTATTAAAACTCTAATGGCTTGATCCAACCTGTGCCCTGGGGAGCATAAAGAAAAGCTAGCAGCACCAAGGTCACTGCAGACAAAAAAAAAATCAGTGCAGGAAATGAGTGATAATGACTTTTTTTCTCTTAGACTGACAGAGAGGGACTGTGGAGATTTCCTCCTGGCATCTCCGGAGATGCACCATATCCCTTGGACTTTCTCCAGCAATGCACTTAATAAATTTTTAACTTTTGACATCCAAGTTTTGCTGCTCTTGGCTGTGACAACAGCAGGTTTGAGCATCCTAACCCACTGTTACATTTCATAGATGCAAAGATAATAATCCATTTCTCTCTTCAAAAATCATTCCATACTTTCCAGCTTCCTGCAATGACCATGTCTGCTGCATTCCTGGATGTTGTTTTTTGTCTTGCTGGGGGCCACCTCTCCAGTCCTCAGTAGCTTTCCCCGGGGTCCTGGTGAAGCCTAATTAGGTGAAAAGCTGTTCTGAACCTCTGGGTTTCTTAAGCTCTGTTCCAGGAGTGGCGGTGGCAGCTGCTTCAAGGTTAATAGATGGACGGGTCACTTTGCCTGTTAAAATAAATAACTTTATTCCTCACAGAGGAGAACAAAGTACAAACAACAAGGGAAAATGGCAAAATGACCCCGGCTCCTCCCTCACGCAGATTGTTTAAGTCCTCAGTTAGGGAGACGGGCCAATGTCCTAAGTCTGACGTGGAAAAACCAATTTTACACAGTCATCCAGTCTGACTTCCCAACCCAATTTCTCTATCAAACATCAATGTGATAAAGTCCAAAGTCTGGTTACTAGATCCCAGGACTAACTCCTTGGAGCACCCCTACTGCCCAAGAGGGTGTGAAAAAGATGATGATACATATGTCACCACTGACGGACTACTAGACATCAAGATCCAGTGGAAGACCAAAGACTGAGATAAGAAGAGCTGGACAGACACACCTGGCTACAACTCACAACCACAGTGTGTTGAGTTAAAATAAAACATCTTTCAGTTCATTGCCAGCTTTGGACATTGTACAACCCAGCAAGATCCTTGTTCTAGAGGAAGCTGAGGGCTTCTCCAAACCACTTAATTCCAAGAGCTGGGCTTTGCAAACACTTACTGAAAGTACTGCCAAGACTTCAATAACTAGAGTTACTAGCAAAAACCCAACCAGAAAACCATCCACTAAGGCAATAAATGTGCCTGTGTTTTCTTAAGGGTTTCCAATTCTCAGAGCAGCCAGGGAGACAAATTGCAACCTGTCAAAAAAGAGAAATCTCTCTTGGGAGGATGAAAATCCTCCATGTACAGGGATCAGCATGCCATGTTAATATGCAGTCTTAGAACAAGCAAGAAAGGGAATCTTGGGAAATGGGGCTGGGGAGAATCTCAAGAACACATTCAATTCATCCCATGCTCTAGGGTCAGGATCAACCAGTAGACCTTTATATGTCCTCTGAAGGTTGGCTGGCTTTCTGGAGATGCTACAGACAGTCAATGACTGAAACAACCTGTCATGTTATTCCAGAGTTCACAACAGCCAAATGTTGCAGACCCTCTCAGCCCTGTGTGTTACACAGAGCCAAGGGAGAATTTCTATGAGAACACCAGGAAATCACCTCTCCCCTTAAAGAAAGTTGTGGCTGCCCCATGCCTGGAAGTGTTCAAGGCCAGGTTGAATGGGGCTTGGAGCAACCTAGTCTAGTAGGTGTCCCTGCCAATGGCATGGGGTGGAACTGGATGAGCTTAAAGGTCCCTTTCTACCCAAACCATTCTGTGATTCTGTAATCCTGCTCTGAGCTTGGATTCCTGATCCTGCTCTGCTTCCACTGCTGCTATGCTGTCAGAAGCTTTTACCCACTAAGGGAGGCTCAATCACTGCAACTTTCAACACCACCTTCACTGCTTTCTGCATGATGATGCTGCCAAAAGCCATCCCAGTTCCCCAAAGGGAACACATGGTTGTCCTTGTGTCCTCCCTCCACTGGGCTGTTTGCCAACACATCCCTCTCTGGGAATCCTCTGTGAGTTGCCATAGCTACTGACTGAGACTGTGATAAGCTCTGCTGCTTGGCTGAGACCAGTGCCTTTGTTCTCTGGATGCACAGGGTACCTGGCTGGGAGCTACCACCCAGCCATGGCAAACCCAACCCAGGGCTTTCATACCTTCATAGGATCTTTCATGGGCAACCTCCAAACCCACCTCTCTTCCCTCATCTCAGTTCTTCTACACATCCATTTACATCCAAGTAACAAGAGCACAAAACATATTCAAAGTCCCAGTCTGCAACCCAGCATGCTGGTGTCCACAAATCCAGCACACTGGAATAATCAGACCTAGTCAGCTAATTCCCTCCCTAGTTTTAGGAAGTTCATTGACAGTCTGCTCTGATGCACTGGTGGAAAAGTGTGGCTCGGGCTGCAAAAGAGTTTGTAAGCTACCGATGGTCCTTTAAACTTCCTGCTGAGGCTCAGGGTGATGGTACTACACTGTCAAAGTGGATGCGGGAAGGGAGAGGAGTCACCTTTGCAGCGAGTGAAATGGCATCCTAAGGGCATCTGCAGATTTTCCTTTAAAGTCTTGTCCAATAAACCAACCAACAGCCCGACTGCTACCTGAACCTGGGAATGGGACCAGTCAGGGTTCACATCCCTGCCGGTGTTTCCAGCCCATCAACGTGCAATGCTGATTCCTTTCAGGCAAAGCTCCCTGCACAAGAGCAGATACACAGACTCCTTCAAGGTGAAAGGCAAAGTGAAATTTGGGGGGAAGCCTGAAGCTCAGCTATCAGGTCTGAAGAATTTCCTTCTCCTGCATCTGGATAACCTCTCCTTTTCCCATTCATCCAGCACAAAGACACTATTAGCTCTCACAGGGTTTTTATTGGCCCAGCCTTGCAGATGCTGACAGAGATTTCTCACTAGAATACTTTGCAAGGTTGCTGGTGCCTGACTAATGGTACTTGGCTGCTGCTTTTCTTTTCTTGTGTTTTAAAAGAATTAAAGATGTGTGATGCTGTGCAGGTGCTTTGCTGCTCAGCAAGGGGAAAAAACCAGAAGGTGGTGGTCTTAAAAAAACTAGTGGCCTTCTGTAGTGAATTTATATACTAATTAATAAAATTATTTAATCCTAGAATGTCTTAGAATGGGAAGGACCTTAAAAATCATCTCATTCTGACCCCCTGCCACAGGCAGGGACACCTTCCACTAGACCAGGTTGCTCCAAGCCCTGTCCAACCTGGCCTTGAACACTTCCAGGGATGGGGCAGCCACAGCTTCTCTGGGCAACCTGTGCCAGGGCCTCAGCACCCTCACACGGAGGAATTTCTTCCTAATGTATTACCTAAATTTCCTCTACTTCAATTTGAACTCATTCCACCTTGTCTTGTCACTACAGTTTCTGATGAATAGTGCCCCTCTGGCTTCTTGTAGGCCCCTTCAGACACTGCAAGGTGCTGTGAGGTCTCCACACAACATTCTCATCTCCAGGTTGATCGGCAGCTACCCCAAAAAACAAACCAATCATTCAAAACCCACCC
>VXAC01008560.1:77219-144501 GCA_013399225.1 Rhipidura dahli
AATACGTTCAGCTCAGAGCAAAGAACAGTGAGGTTGATGCAAGATTGAGTGCAGAAGTACTTAGAAAGTTTTTTTAGCTGGTAGGAGACAGGGAAAGGTCATGCTCTAAATGTGAGAGGAGACAGATTTATAACAGCTCTTAGTGATTTATTTGAAAAAGAAAGGATAGGTAAACTAAATTGGTTGTAGTTGCTCTCTGTCCTCTTTTTTTATTCTTTGTATTACAGCAGTTACTTGAAGTCACCAAGTGGCATCTGCCCTACAGTATCAGCTCCTGCATCCCAAAGAAGCTGGTGGTCTCACCAGACAGAGAAGCATGTGGAAGGGGAGGAGGAGAGATGTTTGGCATATCCTTTGACATGATAACTGACTTAATAGACAAAAGAAATGTGAAGAACTATTGGGTTTCAGCAAAGCATTTTATCCAGGGTCATGTGGGAAAATCTTAATTAAGCAAGTGAACATGAACATCAGCAGAACAGAAAACCAGGCCAAGAAAATGACGATGAGTGTTGGAAGGCTGAGCTGCAGCCCAGAAGGAGGTTAGCAGTGTTTAACATTTTTAAGGTTGACTTTGGCACAAAAAAAGTAGGGCAACACTGATAGGACCTCCTAATGACACAATGTAGTATGCAGCACCAATGTGTAGGAGGATCGGGAAGTCACAAAGGACGGGATTGACCTTGACTGCTGTGTTGAAAATGGAATGAAAATTAGTAGCAAATTCTAGGCTTGGTACTAATCACTGAGATTTTTTGGTATGGGGTGTGGCTGCCTAAAATGGGGAACTGTATAGACATCCTTGTTATCAAAGAGCAAATGAGGGATTCATAATGAATCCATGAAGCCCACAAACATGACTTGTGTCTTCAGTAGAATGGGGACCTCATCTCCAAAGGGCAATAGTCTGCATCTCTGATTAAGAAACAGATTTCATCTAGGAAGAGCCAGAGAGAAAAGACTGATACCAGGAAGTAAAAATTTTTACTTCAGTTGGGGTTTTGGGAGTTCTCCTTTTGTTTTCTTTTTCTCTTGAGGAATTTTTCCCATCTATATTGCTGGGGTGACAAATTGCTGGGTGCTTGGGAGAAACAAAAGACCTGGCCACAGGGGGAGGGGCCCAACTGGCTACTCTCTTTCACCTGGGCTGGTGTTCTTGGCGTTTGGAGGGGGAGAGGCTGCCATCGTGAAGGGAGTTCCTCAGCACTGAAGGTTTCTGCTTTTGGCTGCCTTCCTTCTACCATGAGTGGAGCTTGCTCGCTGGAGCGGCTGTTGCAATGGGACCCTAACACCCTACCTTACTAGAAGAGGGACCTTTTCATCATCTGCTGGGGGGCCTCAGGGAGAAACCCTGGGATCCCAAGCCCACCTTTCCCTGCCCCGCTGAGAGCTGGGCGCAGCCACCCTGCCCCTGCCGCTGCTTTGAGCCTTCACTACACTGCAGATCTGCACGCCTTGCCTGCCGAGACCTCCCGGGGTTCCTGCTGCAGCTCCAGAGTTTGATACATCCCCTCTGCCACCCGGGATTTGTGCTGGTCCCTGCTGTTCCAGCCTGCTGCTCCCAAATGAAAAAAGTAAATTAAAGGAGAATGGGATTTTATCAGGATACAAATAGTATTTATTGGTAGAACAAAGGCAAAAAAGACACAGCGCTGTGGATGCTTAGCAATCAGCCAGAGGCGTGAGGCTATTCACTTTTCAAAGGCTTTAAATACCTTTTTCAAATTGTTACATATGCAGTAATTTACACTTCACTCAACCCCGTCCAGACATTTAGACGCCCCAGGCCCCTGTCTGGGGTTCTTCAATGCCACGTCGGTATCCTCCTTTTCTCTAGTAATTCCTTCGCAGGCATCACCTTTTGGAGGTGTGAATCTTCTTCGAGATAAGGGGCCTCTTAGGGTAGACACAGTTTATTTATTCTGTTTTTGGCTAATCTACTAAAAAAGGACATTTATTGCTATGTTTTTCAATTTATTGCAACTATTTTTGGGGTTACATTTCACTCTAACCTTTTCTCATTTGGCATAAATTCTACTTAGTACACTCTTATTTAACGTAAATCCTACTTGGTGCATTTTTACATATAACTGTTGTCTTGCTATATACAAAAGCCAACACTTATAATCCATTNATAAATATAAATATAAATACAAATAGTAAAGAACTGTTATTCCTATTCCTTGTATCTTTTCCTGAAAGCCCCTTAATTTCAAAATTATAATAATTTGGAGGGAAAGGGGTTGCAGTTTTCATTTCAAGGAAGGCTCCTGCCTTCCTCGGCAGACACCTGTCTTTCAAACCAAGACAACTTCCTAGCTACAGATTCAAATGATGTGGACACTGTACTTGGAGATACTGAGCAGTGACATTTGGACAGGAGGAAGTCACTAAGTATGCCAATAAAACAGAAAAAAAAAAGAGAGAAATAAACCAAATAAAACAGAAGACTACAACTTCTCCATTGATCCAGACTGGAAATAAGTTGCAAATCATCAGAGACTGAGGTCTTGGCACAGCCTTCCTGCTGGCATAATGCAACTAAAAATTCTGCATTTCTGAGACAGAGCCTTGAGTGTTACTCATAAAGATTAAGTAACAAACCAAACAATAGCCCTTCAAGGTTCAGACGGTCCCATCCAGCCCTATGCGCCTAAAGGTTTCTCTGAGGTGAACCAGCTGAGCAGGAGCAGATGAATAGTAGCTCAAGCATGTTGACTCCATCACCTGAATGTCACTTCCATGTCTTCCTTCTGCTCCACCCCGTCCTAAGGCACGCATAGATCAGTTCCAGCTTGCACACAGTCAAAGCAGCAAAATTCAGTCTTGCCTACACTGTTGAGAAGCTCTCTGTTGGCTTTTGGGGCTGGATGTTGTCCATCTTAAACTGATTGCAGGGAATACACTGCCACATGCTCCAACTTGGAGATACCTACCCCCAAGTGTCCCAAGCTTGGAGACACCACCAGCCTTTCTCAGCTGATGGACTACATTCAGAGGAAATCAAGAGCATGGTAGAATAGCTCTCTGCCTGCATGACGTCGTTTGACACTGGCCAAATGCCAGGCATCCACAACAGCTGCTCACTCACCCTCCCCTACTACAGCTGGGCAGAGGAGAGAAAAAAAATTAAACCAAGGGCTCATGAGTTGAGGTAAGGACTGGGAGAAAACACTCCAAGGGCAAAACAGGCTCAACTTAGAAGTACAAAGTGAATTTATTATCAACGAAGCCAGAGGAGGACAATGAGAAGTAAAATGAGCCCTTAAAAACACCTTTTTTCCCCAACCCCTCCCTCCTTCCCACTGACAGTGCAGGGACACAGGGCATGGGCATTTTGGTCAGTTCATCACTGAGATTTCCTTCTGCTGCTCTGGGAGAGGAGTCCCTTCCCACAGGAGACAGTTCTCCATGAAATTTTCCAGCATGGTTCCAACCTCATGAGCAGCAGTCTTCCCAGAACTGCTGCAACGTGAGTTCCCCCCCACAGGTACACAGTCCTCCCAAAACTGCTGCAGTGTTGGTCACTCTTCCCACGGGGTGCAGCCTTCCAAGGCCAGGCTGCTCCAGCCTGGAAGCGGGGCCCTGTCTCTCCGCCGGGTCTCCCACTGGATCCCAGCCTCCGCCAGGCATCCACCCNTTGATATGTTATCACAGAGGCGTTACCATCATCTCTAACTGGCCCAGCCTTGGCCAGCAGCGTGTCCATCTTCAAAGCCATCAGGGACTGGCTCTGCTGGACACAGTGGAAGCTTCCAGCAGCTTCTCACAGAGGCCACCTCTCTTCTTCCACCCCTCCCGCCACTACCAAAAACTAGGCCATGCAAAAGAAACACAGCCTGCATCATCCACCTCCATGCTTCTGTGTCTTAGTGAACACCAGGGCCATTAGCCATTAGCTACTCATGCAACCAGTCCGTCTTCTCAGCAGACATTGTGTCTCCTCCTGCTGCTAAAGGTATGTATCAAATGACCCCTGAGACACAGCTCAGCCTTAGCCAAAGCTGCCAAACACCTCTCTGAACAGCCTTTTCTGGATAGAAGAAAACATTCTGCCCCTTTCCTTCCACCTAAAAGAAAATCAGATCTATCTGCCTACACCATTACTTTAAGAAACACTCTCACAGCTGAAACAACAAAGATTTGGAGAATGGTATGTCTCCAGGAATGTTTTCTGGCAGTGGAGTATGGGATAGCCCTCACTGCTATGAAACCTCTAAAACCAAGGTGGTTGCATCCAAACTGCTTGTCAGGGTAAGTTCTTAGCTTGGGAGTGGGTGCTACCAAACTCAGTGTGACAAGAGGGCTAGAGACAGTTCCAAGAACTAGAGTGTACATGATGTTTCCACACCCAGGAACATGGCCTCGAACTCTAATTTACTAGTACAGACATAGCCTACAGATCTGATCAGAAATTTCAGAAGGCAATGGAAAATTTCCCATTTTGCAGCATAAGCAGTGCTATTAGCATTCTCACCAAGATAGGAAATGTCCTCCACTCAAGATTTTCAAGAACAGGTTAGATAAAATCACAGAAACAGAACAGCTTGGGTTGGAAGGCACCTTAAAGCTCATCTTGTTCCAGCCCCCTGCCATTAGCAGGGACACCTACCACTAGACCAGGCTGCTCCAAACCTCGTCCATCCTGGCCGGGAACAATTCTAGGGATGAGGCAGCCACAGCTTCTCTAGGCAACCTGTGCCAGGGCCTCAGCACCCTCACAGCCAAGAATTTCTGCCTAATATTCCATCTAACCTTGCCTTCCGGCAGTGGGAAGTCATTCCCCCTTGTTCTGCCCCTCCAGGCCCTTGCTCAAAGTCCCTTTCTGGCCCTTGGAGCCCCTTTAGGCACCGGCCTAAAGGTCTCCCCAGAGCCTTCTCTTGTCCAGTCTGAACACCCCCTGTTCTCCCAGCCTGTCTCCAGAACAAACAGGAGTATGAATTTCCTGCCCTTAGAGTATCTTGGTCCAGCCTTCCTGTATGGGCATCCCTCCCTAAATTATCTCTGCTGTATCTCTGGAAACCCCACAGCAAGTCTCCAGTGCTGACTCATTAATCTCTATAGCTACTACAAATTCTCATTTGCTCCACATTTTTAGTACCCCCAGGGTTTGAGGTGAATGACAGAACATTAGCAACAGGCAATTCATTAATACTAGAGCAGTCTAAAATTTTCCATTGAAGCCTTTATTGTTTTGCTTCCACTGCTAGGAAAGGAAGTTGGTGGGAGGGAAGAAATAATTGGTTTGGTAAAAAAAAAAAATCTCAGTATTTCACAGTATTACTTCTCAAGATTAAATGCATTTTCTTAGTACTTGTTTTGACACCTTACAAAGTGGGTAAGTGGTTCTTTTCCCTTTTGTATCTTTTTTCTTAAGGGAATAAAGGTAACAAGAGAAGACAGAATGCAAAACAAATAAAAAGGAGGAAAAACACCCAAGAAACAACTAATTCTGGCATTTTCCCATAATTTCCATATAAAAAGGGAAAGCATTAATTCATTCCTTCTTTTATTTTTGCCAAATGTGCTTCTAATTGTTTCACATCCACCAGCAAATGCCAATGTCTGCATATTTTGTAGCCTGCTCTCTCTGGTCCCAAACCCCCAGGGTCAAGTCCAGCCCACTCCATCCTTTGCTGCAGCAGGGAGAAGTGCTCTGCCCATCCTGTCCAGAAGTTCAGGGGCAGAAATCCCCTCGCTCAATACAGATAAAGCCCTCAATAATACCACCACATCACAAATTGAACAACAAACAGCTCCATCCACCACCAGTGGCTTTTCAAGGGACTGGACAGTGACCTGACTGAAGGATTCCCTGGTCCTTGGTCCCTCAGGGTTCACGGGCCACCCTGAGAAGCATGATTACAGAGAAGAGAGGGGGTGAAGGATATGTAACCTGCCTTGGTTACCTGTAAACTTGGGCACCTCATGTGCTGGGAAGGGAAAAGGAGACAAGAAGTCTCTCAGTGCTGGAACCTGTGTCACACCAAAGCACAGCAGTGACAGCAGTGGAACAAATCCCATGTATAAGTGTATAGTTAATAAATTATCATTAATAAATATAAATATAAAAATATAAATAATGTAAATACCACAAATAAGAGTAAAAAATACTAGAAATATTGGAAATAAATCGTATTTATTCTGTAGGATGCCTAGGCACAGGCAGTCTCTGGCAGACATCCACAGTCCTGCCACTCTGGCCTCACCAAAGGCTTCTGGCTCAGATGCTAATACAAACACATCATTCATCCCTCTGGCTGGGAGGAACCTCCATCTTCCATGGACAGCACGATTTGGTACCACCTCTGCTGTCTACCTCTGGGCAGACCTGGGAGAAGGTCACAGGCACATGGTCTCTGTGATCGTCATCTGTCTTAGTATACAGAGGTTTAAAAAGGGAATTCTTCCCTTTAGCATGGACTTCCCCCATGACCTTGGGTGAGTTGCTTACTCTATCCCATGCTCTCAGGTATTCCTCACACGGAAATAATACCCAGTCTGACAGAACAAGCTTAAAAACTGAAGCTGGTCTTCTCTTTGGAAGACCAAGGAATTGTTTCCCAACCTTGGAGACACTGATTTGCAGCAGTGACAGAGGACTGTAAGGAAATCTCCCCCTGACTCTGCTGATGGGGAGCCTTCATCCATGTACAAGGAAGAAAAGCCTCATGTGAGCTGTCCTTGCTCCTCACTAGCAAGAGGTCATTAGGAGGTTATTTTGGGCTGCTGGGTGGCCCACAAGGTTGTCCCAATATGCTGTGGAGTCTCCATCCTTGGAGATGTTCAATACCCACCCCAGTATGTCAGCAGCCAGGTTCTTGGCAGTAATAAAGATTTGGAGAATTTGGTTTTTAAAAAGAACCCAAACAATAAACAACACTTAGAAGATGCCTAATTTGAACAGAAAAGAGAACAAATAGCCAAAACATCACTTATGCATTAATGAAGAGGCACTTATGTTCTAGGGCCGAGTGTCAGAGCAAACATTTCTCCAATATGTGGCAAGGAAGAAAAACATAGAAGTGGAAGAACACTCTCCCAAGTGGAAAGAGAAGCCCTAAGATTATGGTGAAAGCCAACAAGCAACACAAAGAAAGCTGAATCCCTCTAGTTCTTCTTAGGTTTAATATTCCAGCTGACCCAGCCCTTTCCTTGGGGAGGAATCCTAGCCCAGTGCCTTAGGAATTTGCTGGAGCAGACAGGAGGGATAGAAAGATGAGCTATCTGTACTTAAATATGCAAATAAGTCTAATTATCCTTTGTAGCAGTGGAAGAGAAGCAACAAATCAGCTCTCCAGTTCCAGGAGAGCTTTCTGCTTTAGCCCTGCCATCTCCAGCACGAACCCAGACTTTGCAAGGTGAGCAGACAAAAAGCTGAGTCTCTCAGATCACAGCAGATTTCAGGGCTGTGTTACTCCTGGAAACCCCTTTCCCCACACTCTCCACGCCTGCAAATCAGAGCCCCCAAAAATCCCTGGCCGTTTTCTTGCATCTCAGCCAAGCACTACCATCACACCTGAATGCACCTGAGCCTCCAGCATCAGCCAGTGAGAGCTAGAGCTGATGCCAAATGACAGCAAAAATCAAGATCTCCCTGCTTCAACCATTTCCCACTCAGGGAAGGGGGAAAGCAGATGACTGTCAGCTTTGCTGTGCCACCAGTGGAACAGAGGAGTCAGGTCCCAGGTACACCTTAAATATGCATGAATGTATTACCTGTTTGAGGGCCAGGTGTCACCTCTACATCTTCCCAAGAAGGAAAAGAAATCATTCAAAGGCATGAACACTTCAGCATTCATACCGCTATAGGGAATAGCAAAAAGGCTGCAATCACACTTTTGTTACCACAACCCCCAGCTTTGCTCTCTGCCACCTCCACCCTGGTCTCGGCAGCAGTAAGCTCTGCCAAAGAAAGTGCTGGAAAATACAACTGCAACAAACCCTTCTTTTGCAAACGTACATGCAAGGCAACCACCCCATCACTTTTGTTTTTGCATTCCAAACACATCGAACCCCTTGACGCAGAGAGAAACAACAACAGCAGCAAGGAGTTCTACGCTGCGAATCGCAAACAAGGTCTACTGCTGAGGTGAAATAAGGGCATCCATTTCTAGTTGGTTGGGGAGGTGGGGGGCGGGGACAGAAGGATGTGTCATCCCCTGCTGCGCTGCGTTAAAACATGGCAGCATCTGAAGACTGCCCCACCCAAGCGGCCTAGGATGCATGTTCCTCATCCTGGCACATTCCCCATCTCCGGGATGCTTTGTCTGGAGGGTGGGCCAGCCAAGGATGCTTCCTGGTACGTTCCTGTGTGTAGGGTACACCACTCATGCATGGGTCCCTGGGATGCCGGGGGTTTGGCTGCACCATGATAGCGAGGGATGTGCTTAGAAAGGACCAGAGGCGACTTGCACATCCCACGGAGGTGACCCCAAACGTTACCCCTGTGGAAATACAAGGTGGTGTGTGTCTCTGAATTTTGGAATGCAGTGGAGGGAGGGGGACACAAAGACACTCAAACCTGCTGCCAACCCCCCCGACAAAAAAGTGTTCAAGTATTCGTTACCTGCATAATACCTACTGCCCCATCATCGATCCCCAGAGAGTTGGGGAATTTAAGGATACCCCGGCCCCGGCAGGAAATCTGCAAGCCCACCTGGAATGTTTCACAGCCTCACTCCCAAGGTGGGATGCTCCTCCGGGGATGCGCAAAGGGGGAGTGGATAAGAGCTGGCGAGCGGCCGGCAGGTTGGGGATCTAGATGGATGGGACGGAGGGGGAGATGCCTTCTCACCTGTAGGACGAGCTGACCCCCGCCGCCACCTCCTCTTTGATCTGCCTGTTGACTGCATCGGCAGCCGCCCGGCCTCTGCTCGGCTCCGCCGGCTGCCCGCTGGCCTCCTCCGCCTTCTTCCGACCCTTCTCTCTCCCATCCCCAGGCCGCACTGTTTTGGGATGCTCATCCTCCACCTCAGAGTGTTCCTCCTTCTTTTCGGGAGCGACATGCACCTTCCGTCGCTTCTCCTGAGCCAGTTTCTCCGGGGGATCGCGGTCCACAGCTAGGACGGGGGAAGGTCCCGGCTTGGGGATCCAGGGATGGTCGCCCCGCTTGGGGATGGGCCAGGCACGGAAATCCTTCTGGTACTGCGTCTCCTTCTCGAAGGGAGTGTCCGAGGGCTGGTACTCGCTCTTGGGCTTGCAGCTCGGCTCCGGCCGCTGCACCTTCCAAGGCTTGTAGTCGCGCCGCATGACCGAGTCGGCCGGGGGAGAAGCGTGCGGGGCCGGGCCGGGCCGGNGGGTTTCGATGGGGGCCGCGGGGCGCGGCGGGGGTGCGGGGGCGACGGGATGCTCGGTGGCCTCCGAGTATTTGGTGAAAACGAGGGGGACGGCGATGTCCGCCTTGTCCAGCTGATTCCAGAAGCGGGCGATGCAGCAGGCACGGGTAATGCAGGGCCACGCCATGGCGGCCCCGCGTCGGGAGCAACCGCTCCGCGCTCCGAACGCCGCACTGCTCTCCGCACCCAGCTCCGCGCTCCGCTCCGCCCCGCCCCAGGTGGGCGGGACAATGGGCGGGGCCCGGGGCGGGGCTTGCACACGCACAGGGGCAAGGCACGCACACGCGCGGCACATCTGCACATCCACGCACGTACACACACATGTGAGACATGGCTATGTGTATGCCCACACCTGCGCAGTCACACACGTGCACAGCCACACAGCTGCACACACACGTGAGACATGGCTATGTGTATGCACCGACCTGCACAGCCACACACACTTGCAAACACATGTGAAACACACCTATACATGTGTGCACACATATGCTTGATCCTAGGCCTGCACACACATGTACAAGGTGCCTGTATGTGCATTCACTTGCATGCGAGGTCAGAGACACCTGCACATACACATGTAAGACATGCCCATGTGTGTGTGCACACACCTGCACTGCCACAGACCGGCACAGCTGCACAGCTGCACACACACGAGAAGACACACCCATGTGGCCCACGTGTTTACAGACCTTCTTCGTACACACCTGGGCAGTCACACACCTGCACACACACACATGCCAGACATGCAAACCCAGCACACCTGTACACACATGGGCAAGTCACATACATGCATGTGTAGACACACCTGCTTGCTTGGTCACACACCTGTACACATATGTGCAACATGCCCATGTGTGCAAACACATACATACATGGTCATACACACTTGCATGCATACATGAGAGATGCACACGTTTGGGTGCACACACACATCTGCACAGTCACACACATTTGTGTGCACTTGTGGAGATGTGCCCATGTATGCGTGTACATAACTGCACGAACACACACCAGAGCATAAACATGCAAGGAATGCTCATGCATGAGTGCACACATACAAATGCTTGGTCACATACCTGCACGCACATGTGCAAGGTGCCCATGTGTTCATGCACATGCATGCATAGTCATACACACCTGCACACACATATACAAGACATGCACATTTGCATGCACACGTGTGCTCAGCCACACATGTGCAACACATGCCCTTGCACACACATGTCCATGTTTGCGTTCATGTACATGGAAAGACGTGAGCAGACACACTTGCACACATGTGCACATGCACATTCACACAGAGGGATGTACACTCACACCTGCACACACGCAGGCACAGGAATGCAAACACACATGCAAGACGCATTTCTGTGCACACACCTGCACAGGCATATGTGCACATGCACATGCATGTGAACTCACAGACAAATACACACTTTTGCACACAGACACATAGACATGCAAAACCACAGAAATCACATTCACACATACAGGTTCTCATGTAAGTGTACATGCAGTGTACACAGATATTTGTACACACAGATGTGCACATGTGTGTACACACACAGCTGCACACACATGCAAGCACATCCACACACATGCATGTATACTCAAACCTGTACACATATACTCACCCCTGTAGACACATGAACAAATATACACATGAACAACTGTGAAAATGCACCTCAGTGCTCACACATGGAAAACAATATAAACATCTGCATTCACATGTGCAAGCACATACAAGCACACAGATATAAAGATGAATATGCACACACATATGAACACACACAAAGCTAGACATGTCTGTCCACACACTGTTGCACTGTTGCATATGCACATTTGTATGCACAAGCACATGCCTACATGAACATGCATGCACACATGTGCACATACACACACACACGTCCCGTCTCACAAATGTGCACATGCTGTACACATGTATGTGAACATGTGAACAGATGCACGCATATGCACACATACATAGACATGCACGTGTGGTCCCATGTGCACGCACTCATGCACAGATATTTGCTCATACGTGTATACATATGCGAGCTGCCCATGTGTGTGCACACGGATGTTCAGCCACACACACACACACCCCCAGGCACACACACACACCCCCATATACATTTTATTCTTTCCTTTTACCTCTTTTTCAGTTGCAAACCCAAACCAAAACACACCCCAGGTATCTCCTGCTGATGGCTTCCTCTGAAATCTGATTCCCAGGGTGGATTCACACCCCCAAATCCCCCTACCCTCCTTTCTAGCCTTGCCTCCACCTTCTCCCCATCATGCCAGCCCTCCAACCCTTTCTTCATCCCTTCCTCCATCCCTCCATTCCTCCATCCTGCCATCAATCCCTCCATCCCTCCCTCTCTCCATTCCTCCCTGTTTCTCCATTCCTTCATTCCTCCATCACTCTATCACTCCATATCTCCATCTTTCCATTCATCCCTCCATCTCTCTCTATTTTCATCCCTTCATACCTCCATCTCATTCTCCCACTGTCCCTCCATCGCTCCCTCAACCCCTCCATTCTTCCTTGCATCTTTCTATTTATTCCCTGATACCAATAAAGTCCATTTGCACCCAAATCACATCCACGCTTGACACCCTCCATTCTTTGTCACTCTTGCGGCACTGCCAGCATTTCCACTGGGAGCAGAACTCCAACAAAACCAGTGAAATCCACACACCCAAATGCTGAATTAAAAAGAGAAAAATCAATTCCCACTCATCAGTGACTGCAGCTGCTGGGAACGCAGTGAGAGGCAGAAGCATCCCTGTGAAGATTGTTTCTCTAATACAACACTTGGGATCCCCTTATTGATTCTTAGGCCCTGCGGATTTTGGGCTTGGGTTTGGTTTTTTTCTTTGCTTGTCTTTGCCTGGAATGGCTTAGTTTCATTCTTACTTGTAGGGAAATTGTGGAAACTCATTTTATGGATGGTATTGAAGCACTCAGTGCTGGGGATGATGGTTCAAAGAGCTACCTTTGGAAAGAGAATAAATAAACATCAACTAGAGGTGTCTATACACAGACATTGCTTTGTGTTCCAGATTTATATAATTCCTGCTATTACATCCAGTGCCATTAAAAGTGAGGATTACAATTAAAGATTTAGGAAGCTCTTCAGTATTTTCCAAATTGGGACCCAAGCCATAATGTTCTGGGGTATCAAGGCACTGTGTATCACCTTTGAAGGTGTGTGGTGTGCTCCTGTGCATCCACGATAGATGTGCTCATCTCTGCTTATGCTGAGTTTTGAAATAGAATCACAGAATCACTGAGGTGGGAAAAGTCCCCTAAGATCACTGAGTCGGACCATTCCATCAGCACTGCCAAGGCCACCAGTAAACATGTCCCAAATGTCACATATACATGGCTTTTAAACCCCTCCATGGATGGGGACTTCACCACTTCCTTGTGCAGTCTTTGCTGGGGCTTGACAAGCCCTGTCCGTGAAGAATATCCAATCTAAATCTCCCCTGGTGCAACCTGAGGCCATTTCCTCTTGTTCTGTTGCTTGTTACCTGGGAGCAGAGCCCAACATCCACCTGGATCCAGCCTCCTTCCAAGGAGTTGTTACGAATGGAGACGAGCTTAGAAGTCCTGCCTTTGACTCAGATTTCCATCAGTAGCTGTGTTTGGGGCAGCCTGCACCCCAGATCACTCTCATTCACAAGTTCTTAATAATGCCCAATTAGGTCTATTACAAAATTAATTATTTATTGAATAGAAACAAAATTAACAGACATAAGACTTTAATAGATTACTTACTACACAGGAAAAAAACAAAAATAACTACTAGTAGATAAAGTGCACAATAAAAATGTACCTATATTACCGCTAGATAAGAAATAGTATAGATTAGGATTTAATGTAACTTAACACACTCATGATGGAGTACACATAGAATTCTTTCATTCAGTTTTTGGGAAAGTATCCATGGAATTTGCCTCCAAACTCAGGGGAGAAGTCCTACACATTTCCAAGATGCGTGTAGCAGGCTTCTGCCTCTGAAAGTTTGTAGCTTTTATAGTAAAGTGAAGTATCTCTCAGTTACGAATCCCAGCTTATCTCCCCACATCTTGTTCTCAAGGCCAGTTGTTTATTGGGAATTCCACCCCTGGTGCCAGAGAGGGAAATAACTCACTAAGTAGGCAAGCTGGCCTGGGTTATCTCAATTCATGTGAGGGGGAGAATGTCTGGAGCTATCACAGCAGCTGATATACAGAACAGATAAGTTCTTCTGTGGTAGAGGGGAAGTCCTGCCACAGGAGTTGAAGAAAGTGAGAAGGTTGCCCCTGAGCCTCCTTTTCTCCAGGTTGAATCCCCCATATCCTTCAGCTGCTCCTCATGTTCCAGACCCTTCTCGAGCTCTGTTGCCTTCTCTGGACATGGTCCAGCCCCTCAATGTACTTGTCAGAGTGAGGGGCCCAGAACTGCCTCCAGGACTGCAGGTGCCTCAGCAGGGTTCAGCACAAGGGCATGGTCACTGCCCTGGTCCTTTTGGACACACCACTGCTGACACAGATGAAGTGCCCTTGGCCTCCTGCCTGTCTGGGCACACCTGGGCTCATTTTTAGCCACTCTCAGCACCCCTTGGTCGTTTTCAAGCAGCAAAGATGGTAGAGTCATCCTGAAACTCCTGTTGTCAGACCCCAGCTCTGTGTTTCCATGTGCACTACAGGTTAATGGCAAACAGCTTGTGCTATGTGTATTGTGTGGACTATGGTGTAACAAAAAAAAAAAAAAAAAAATGTTTGTATGGAAACAGGAACAAGGAGAATTGGAAAAGAATGACCTTATGATGGTGACCCAAGGTCTGCAGGGAAGATGTGCGATCAAAAGATTGCAATAGGATCAAGCTTGCTGGCTGGTGAAGTTCAAGATTGTGTTTCTTTTTAAATACTCTCAGTATTTTAATTTACCTCAAAGCTGCCATGGTGATTTTTGAGAATGTGAACCCCATCTTGGCCTGAGAACTGTTGCCCACAGAGGTCCCACACATGTCTGTGGGCTGTCCTGCAGAAAACTTTTCAAAGTGGGTCCGTGTTGCTGTTTCGGGATTTGTTGCAGAGAGCTGTTTGTGAAATGAGTTGTTCTTAATATAACAGGGAAGTTCTGTGGGAAGAAAGTTGTGGACCTGTTGGAATGAGTCCAGAGGAGGCCACTAACATGATCTCAGGGCTGAAGTCCGTCTGTTCTAGAGACAGGCTGGGAGAGCTGGGGATGTTCCGACTGGAGAAGAGAAGGCTCTGGGGAGACCTTAGAGCCCCTGTCAGTTCCTAAAGAGGCTCCAAGAGCTGGAGAGGGACTTTGGACAAGGGCCTGGAGTGACAGGACAAAAGATAATGGCTTCCCACTGCTAGAGGGCAAGGTTAGAAGGGATATCAGGGAGAAATTCTTGGCTGGGAGAGTGCTGAGGCCTTTACACAAGTTGCCCAGAGAAGCTGTGGCTGCCCCATGCCTGGAAGTGTTCCAGGCCAGGTTGGACGGGGTTTGGACCAACCTGGTGTACTGGAAGGTGTCCCTGCCCATGATAGGGGAGTGGAATAAGATGATCTTTGATGTCCCTTCCAACGTAGACCATTCTGTGTTTCTGTGATTCTGTGATAAAACTGTGTTCCTGGAGGGTGCAAGCCTGTATGAATCCATTGCAGCGGTTCTCACTCTAGAGCTAATTCATGTCCTAGCTCTGCATTCAGCAGGGCCATCACACAGAGATTTGCACAGCATCTTGCACCTATTTGGTCGAAAGAGGTTTGGCATGCACACGAAGGGCTTTTGAGACTCTTTTTGAGTGTCCCTCATCTGCAGCAGGCCTGGGCTTATGCCACATGGAAATGCTTAGTCATGCATTAATCATCTTTATTTATAACAAAAGTCACGGACAAAACTGCCTTGTGAGGTTTTGCAGCATCAGGAGACTTTTCTGCTCTGTGGATACCATGCAGAGCTGGGTGCTGTTAAAAGCTGCAGCATTAAAAAAACTTGCTTAGCATCTCAGTGAAATATATAGTTATCTGTATCTTGAAGCATTGCTGCTCATTCATATTCATGAATCAACAATGGGAAAGCATCAAGTAAAATCCATTTCTTCTAATCAGTGGAATTGATGTGCTGGCTGCAAACCTCTCTGAGAGAGGATGGAAGTTAAATAAAAATATTTCAGTTTTTAAATTACAGCCACTATGGCAGGAAGGAGGAATTCCTTCTCCAGCCTCCTGTGACAAAAGGGCGTGGCCAAGTGTACTGCCACATTGTGGGACACAGGGGCTGGCCAAGGACATTGGTGTCATACAGCATCAGACTGTATCAGTCTGGGGCACAGTCCTGCCAAAAAGTTTATTATAAGGAAGAAATTCCTCCCTCTGAGGGTGGTGAGGCACTGTCCCAGATTCCCCAGAGAAGCTGTAGCTAATCCATCCCTGGAAGAGTTGGACAGGGCTTGGAGTAACCTGGTCTAGTGGAAGGTGTCGCTCCACATGGCTGGATGAGCTTTAAGGTCTCTTCCAACCCAAACCAGTCTGTGACAGTATGATGATGCTAAAGGCACCATAGTGTGGTACAAACCAGAATAATACCAATATTTTGCAGCACCCAAAATCATCACTGACTTTGAGCAGAGCCCCAAGCAGTGATTCCCTGTCCTATCCATGCTGGGATCCACTGGCGTGGAGGCA
Source organism: Rhipidura dahli (assembly GCA_013399225.1). Taxonomy (NCBI): domain Eukaryota; kingdom Metazoa; phylum Chordata; class Aves; order Passeriformes; family Rhipiduridae; genus Rhipidura; species Rhipidura dahli. The sequence continues at coordinate 93,257 of VXAC01008560.1, forward strand.
AGAAATATCTCCAAGCATCTCCTGTGCAATGATAACTGGGATGCTTTGGAAGCTAATTAATAAGGTACCTGATCAACTTCTTCTCCTGGCGTCCTCACATGAAGCCAGGGCACCTTTCAGTCAAACTTAAGCTATTGGAGACCATTCAGGGACATTTTTGACAGTTTCTTCTCCATTTTGTGATGTCATGAAGAGCAAGATGACTGGCAGTGATGAGGTGAGCAGATGTTTACACTGTAAGATCTTGCCCTGATCTTTTCTTTGCGGGATCTGATGACAAAGGTGGATTGGCTTCTTTTCTCAGGTCACCTGCTGACATCTCATCACATGCTGCTGTACATATTCTCCCCCACACCCTGTACACACATATCCACTATTTCTTTAGGAAATAATGCTAAGGCATTGTGAGAATGGCATGGCAAAACTCAGGGCAAGACCTTATAGGAATGGACAGTGGGTTTATTTAAGAAAAACACCTCATATAGTGGTAGCCATCTCAAAGGTAGGCACCTAACTCCTTGTTAATCACTGAGGAGAGTCAGAGGAAAGGGATGGCAGCTCATCCCATTGCTCTCAGGAAATCATTGTCAAAATCTGAAATGAAGTGAAAATTAAGAAAAAAAAAATCAGGTAGGAGCCCCACATCTCCTTAGGAGCCTTTTCCCCCCATTATGGAGGGACCCTGGGCATCTGCTTCCTAAGCTAAAGGTAGGTGAGACTCCATCTCCAAAGCCAGAGCCAGACCACACTTGCACCTCCCTCCCTCCTTGCAGAGTGTTCAATTCCACACTACTCCAGTGAGATGCAAGAAAGCTCTATTTACTCTAGCTGTTCCAGGCACTCCCTCCACTTTGCAAGAGATGTCCCGACATCAATTGCTCCCATCCCTAATATCTATCACCACGGACAAGAGAACATGACAACACTACAGATTACAATTTGAAGGGGAGTTTTAGTGGCCTCCCACATCTTCAATCATTTTATAATCATGCACAGTTTCTGCCTGATGGGTTTGCAACGTTCTACCCTGGGGTGTTCTTGTTTTCCTTGCCAATTTTGCTTACAATACATGTAGGTTCTGAGAGTGTTTCAAGGCCAAATGGGACAGGAGCCAAAGCAAATCCATATCAGAGTGCTGCATAAAGAGAATAATTGAAATGTATAAAAAGAAAATTTGACCAATAAATCAAGTATTCTAAAGGACATGAAATTCTTTAATGAAAATCTCTGGCATAACACAGCTAGATTTCAAAAGTGATTTTGTACCAGATAAAAGGAGGAATAAAATTTGAAAGGATTCGCATGAAAAAAAAAAAACCCAAACCAAAAATCCCACCAGGCAGACATGAGCTTCTCTCACACCCACACTCTCACTCAGAGCTGGAGAGGGACAAAGACCAAGCCTGATGTAATGGTGTCACATAGGTTTGGGGTAGTACAAAGGAGGAGGATCTCGCAAGGGAGGAACATGTACCACTGAAGGAGTGATGGGTCAGGAAGGAATGGGACTCAGAAAATCCACTGTGCAACTACCAAGATGGTACATTCAGTTTCCTTCTGATAATTTTTCCCACTGGAGAGTAAATTAGCTCTAGGAGTACCTATGAATGACTGAGAGGCTTTAGGGTAAATAAAAGGTGATTGTCTATGATTGGAAGAGAGGAACAGTGATCTGAAGAGTGCTATAGCTATATATATATATATAAATAAATATATATATATATCTGAAGAGCTATAGCTCTTCCGCTGGAGCACTAAGTTCCATAGGATCTATAAGGGGTGGGGCTTCAACAAGGAACTCCACAGGTAGCTATGGCCAGCTCCTCCTGTCAACTATGCAGTATCCTATATGAGCTGTAGCAGTGCCAGCACCCGAGGCTTGCCCTGGGTCAGCTGATGAATGTTCATCAGGCTGGAGGTCTTAAGTTCCTAAGATTCCATGTTTGTCTCTGCTCCTCCCCTGCTGGCTCTGCTCTGACCAGGTGACTGTTCCCTCACCATCTCATTGGCAGATCTCCNTCCACACTACTCCAGTGAGATGCAAGAAAGCTCTATTTACTCTAGCTGTTCCAGGCACTCCCTCCACTTTGCAAGAGATGTCCCGACATCAATTGCTCCCATCCCTAATATCTATCACCACGGACAAGAGAACATGACAACACTACAGATTACAATTTGAAGGGGAGTTTTAGTGGCCTCCCACATCTTCAATCATTTTATAATCATGCACAGTTTCTGCCTGATGGGTTTGCAACGTTCTACCCTGGGGTGTTCTTGTTTTCCTTGCCAATTTTGCTTACAATACATGTAGGTTCTGAGAGTGTTTCAAGGCCAAATGGGACAGGAGCCAAAGCAAATCCATATCAGAGTGCTGCATAAAGAGAATAATTGAAATGTATAAAAAGAAAATTTGACCAATAAATCAAGTATTCTAAAGGACATGAAATTCTTTAATGAAAATCTCTGGCATAACACAGCTAGATTTCAAAAGTGATTTTGTACCAGATAAAAGGAGGAATAAAATTTGAAAGGATTCGCATGAAAAAAAAAAAACCCAAACCAAAAATCCCACCAGGCAGACATGAGCTTCTCTCACACCCACACTCTCACTCAGAGCTGGAGAGGGACAAAGACCAAGCCTGATGTAATGGTGTCACATAGGTTTGGGGTAGTACAAAGGAGGAGGATCTCGCAAGGGAGGAACATGTACCACTGAAGGAGTGATGGGTCAGGAAGGAATGGGACTCAGAAAATCCACTGTGCAACTACCAAGATGGTACATTCAGTTTCCTTCTGATAATTTTTCCCACTGGAGAGTAAATTAGCTCTAGGAGTACCTATGAATGACTGAGAGGCTTTAGGGTAAATAAAAGGTGATTGTCTATGATTGGAAGAGAGGAACAGTGATCTGAAGAGTGCTATAGCTATATATATATATATAAATAAATATATATATATATCTGAAGAGCTATAGCTCTTCCGCTGGAGCACTAAGTTCCATAGGATCTATAAGGGGTGGGGCTTCAACAAGGAACTCCACAGGTAGCTATGGCCAGCTCCTCCTGTCAACTATGCAGTATCCTATATGAGCTGTAGCAGTGCCAGCACCCGAGGCTTGCCCTGGGTCAGCTGATGAATGTTCATCAGGCTGGAGGTCTTAAGTTCCTAAGATTCCATGTTTGTCTCTGCTCCTCCCCTGCTGGCTCTGCTCTGACCAGGTGACTGTTCCCTCACCATCTCATTGGCAGATCTCCCGGACCGAAGTCCCGGGGGCCCGCAATGGGAGAGATTCGAGGTCATTTGCCATTTCCCCCTCATGGTTAGCACCTAGTTCTCCTCCTGTGAGGAAATAAAGTTATTTGATTTAAACGGCAGTGACCCGTCCGTCTGATAACCTGGTAGCAGCCGCCACCACGGCTCCTGGAACAGAGCATAAGACCCCGGGACCCGGCACCGCCTCCGCAGAGTTGGGCTGGCCAGGACCCCAGGGGAGCTACTGAGGACCTGCATTGGTGGCACAGGGAAACTGACAATGGCAATGAGCCACTGCAGTGTTCCTTGCATTTCTTCCTGCAGATCCTCAGTGTTAGGCTTTCCCAGTCCTGATCCTGGATTGTGGTCAGTGTCCATGTGCAACCTGTGAAGTCTCATGGGCATGCCCTACCATGATGACTTGCAAAGCCTGGTGACTTGAAAAACCCACATTTCCATGACTCTGAGCTTACAGGTTCCTCCTCATTCTCTGACAGGGACATTGCTCCACTGAGTCACAATAGCCAGTGATAGAGCTATTACAGAAGACAACTTATTGAGGGATTAAAGGAACTTAATGTTCCCAGACTAATGCAAGCCACAGGAGATTAAATAAATAAAACTATATATAACTGAAAAGGGAAAGGCCAAGGAGAATGTAGTTGGAGCTTTATCACGGCCCATAAGTTTGTGAATGCCTGAGTGTGTTAGGAAGTAAGACTGACTAAGGTATCAGGATATAAGATACAGAGATCAGGGCTCAGTGTTTGGGCATGTCATGTACTGGTTACCAAGTTCAGAGACACAGCTCTGCTCTTCCCTAAAACAGGAAAGACGAGGCTGGGGGAATGGACACCTTCTTGCTCTATACAACTTCTGACAGGAGGATGGAGCTAGGAGAGGGTCAGTCTGTTCTCACAGGGAACAAGAGACAGGATCAGAGAAAAAGGCTGCAAGTTGTGCCAGGGCAGGTTTAAACTGGAAGCTAGGAAAACATTCTTCCCCAGAAGAGTTGTCAAGCCCTGGAACAGGCTGCCCAGGGCAGTGGTGTTCCTGTTCCTGGAGGAATTTAACTGACCTGTGGATGTGGCACCTGGGGACATGGGTTAGTGGTGGCCTTGGCAGTGCTGGTGGAATGGTTGGACTACATGACCTTAGAGAACTTTTCCAACCTAATTATTCTGTGATTCAGTGATTTTAAGTCACAGATTCTATTTTATCTACACTCAGCAAGGAGATGCATATCTTCCAGTTGATCCTGAGTAGAAATCTATGATTCCTCTCTTATTTAAGCAGAAATTTTCTTAGCTCTCCATAAGTAGTTTTTTTTTGTCCTTAATTAAGAAAGTAGAAAGACAAAAAGCAAGTGACATAACCACAGCAAAGCAGGATATGAATATTTATTACCTAGCTGAGCATTTCTTAACTCAGCTCTTCTGAGGAGCTGACTTGCTCATAATTCTGGAGGATGAAGCTTCCTTGTCATAACAAGACACAAGCAAACACCTGTGACTCCCTGCAATAAAACTGCTGTGGTAATAAGCAATACAACTGCTCCAGGGCTAGCTTGAAATTTCTGGGGTCAGAAAATGCTTTCCACATGTCTGGGTGTCCCCAGGGCACATGTGTGATTCTTTTCTCTAGTGAAAACCAAACTAGTTCCTTGGCATGGCTAGTCTCCAACCAGGACAAGAGTGCTGGATAGAAAATACCTTGAAACATCATCACCGGACCAGAGGTGTTCCTGCAAGGACTTTTCATAGAGTCATAGAATTTTTAATGTTGGAAAAGTCCTCCAAGACCATTGAGTCCAACCATTCCCCCAGCACTGCCAAGCCCACCACTAATACAAGTGCCACATCTACATATGTGCTGAGTCCCTTCAGGAATAGGAACTCCACCACTGACCCGGGCAGCGTGTGCTAGGTCTTGACCACTGTTCTGGGGAAGGAATTTTCCCTAATAACCAATCTAACCCCTCCTAGGTCCCACCATCCCTCTCTCTGATGATGGTGCTGGTGTTGCAGCCCAGGAAAACCAGGAGCCCTGGGCCCACAGATCTCCCCACAGAATTTTGGAAATCTCTGATATTTTCTCATCAGGAAACATTCTGTCTCCAGGTAACAGTGCTGAAAGAATTAAAAGCCTCCTTTGCTTTCTTGAAGCAGGCAGGGTCCTGACATTTGCAGCAGAAGACAAAGGATGGGGAGAGATTTGAGTGAAATCTAAACTAGTTGTAGCTCAATTAAAGCAACCGATGCCTTTATGAAAAGATCCCTTTCACCAGAGCCCTGTTGTCCTAGTGATTTGGGAAACCAGAATCTAACAGATCCCTCATAGCCCAGCATCTTGCTAGGCCTGACAAAGGGGAGGGATTATTTTTCAGCTAACATATCTGATTTGCTTCTGCCAAAGGTTGTTTTTAGTTTTGTTCTGTAATTCTTGGCTGCAGTGACCTTGGGATTTGAAATGCCCCATAGACATGTGAGTGAAGCCTTTGTACGTGGCCAATCCTTTCACAGTGTTCACTGTTCAGTGCAACCTGATCATGGTATTATTCTGTATCCTGGTTACAATGAGACCTTTGGTTTTCCCAGCCCTCCCATGAGATGATTGCTTATCTGAGTGGCTTTTCAGTTCCTTGAGGACTTTTTTCCCCAAAAATTTCTGATTTTTTTTTTCTCCACATAGTAAATTTTATCTCTTTGCACATGACAAGGCAGAGGCTCAGACTGTGTACCTGCTTAGACACAGAAATGCAAAACGGAAGTAGTATTTCCTTTCTCTGCCTCTATATAAATGTGCACAAGGATGCACATGGACACTCATCTGCCCCATCCATCCACCATCCATTCATGTCTTGGCAGAGGCATGAGGTTGCTTGTGTACCCTGTGCTCAGCAGTGAAACACCCTTTTGTTGTCTCCCCACCGCCTTGGCTGACACTGAAACCCATCCATATCACATCACTTGCGAACATAACTGACCTGCCTCTGCTTGTCCCTTCTGCTTGTCCCTTCCTGGTGTGCACAGGGTGATTTGTAGGGGAAGGGTGAAAATAAAACTGGCTTACAGGCATGAATGCCTCATTGTCTCTGCCAACATCCAAAAATTGCAAAATTTGAAAGAGACAGGATCTTGAAGGCAGGATCAGGGCCCGAATGAAGTTTACTTCCCAGATTTGGGTGGTAGAAGCATGAAATTGTCACCATCTAGCAATGTTGTGAGTCATGATGGTGTAAAGTCCGTGACACCTCCCTCTCCTCCCTGCATGGGATGGTGCTGTGCGCAGCCACCACTGCCACTGTGTGTTGCACAATCCCTTCTACTGTAACACTGGGTAGATATTGACAGTAGACTTTGCACTTTGCATTTGCCACTTGCTTCCTTCTTCTTACGAGACGTGCATGCAGAGCCCAAGATGAAGGTTGAGTTTGCTCCGCTGTCTGTGCCACTGCAGAGAAGGCTTCAGACAGCATCAGTGGTTCAATGGATCTTCAGCTTCCTGTGTCTAGGTAAGAGACATCTCTTTTTCTTTTTTTCTGAGAAGCCAGACAAGCTTTCCATAGAACTGCTGTATGGTTTGGATTGGAAGGGACCTTAAAGATCATCCAGTTCCAATCCCCTGCCATGGGCAGGGACACCTTCCACTAGACTGGGTTGCTCCAAGCCCCATCCAACATGACCTTGAACAGAGCCCCAGGGATGGGGCAGTCACAGCTTCCTTGAGCAACCTGTGCCAGTGTTTTTGGCTTCTTCTCATCACCTGACCAGAGCACAGTGGCACTAAGGAAGTGTATGGCTGCCTGCCTGAGCATGGGGATGTTTACAGATCTTATGCAGCATCTAAACTTGGGTGGGGTTTTCAGCTTCTCTTGCCCTTTAGGTTTAGAGTTTTCCTGGTTTAAGCTGTTCCTCTGGTTGGTGTTAGGGATGCGAAACAGAATTACCATGCTTGAGGAATGGTACCATAAGAAGAACACTGGGGACTCTGCTTTGCAGCCCTGGGAGCGGACACTTCACTTTTTACAGATGCCCCTGCACATTCAAAAAGGTAGTTTTTTGAAGAAAACCCAAGCAGTTTGAAGAAAAGACATATCAGCAAACTGAGATGCAGACATATTCATTGCTTGGTGGAGGGCATCAGGTGCTGCTGGAAATGACACACATGCAGTTGTGGATAGGATGCATAGGGACATAAAGAGATGGGAGACCCAGAAGCATGTCATCAGAGAGTACAAACTGCCTGGAGACATTTACAGACCATCAGCTGGAAGGTGGCATCCCAGTGTTTCCTAGTGTTAGGTAAATAAAGAGGTGGGAGTATCAGAGGCAGATTATCACTGTAAAATGTCTGGAGCCATCTACAGCCCGTCAGAAGCCAAGCTAAAAGGCAACATCACAGATTTTCCCATTGTTATGCCAGTTGTGAATCTCAGATGGGATGTGCATAAAGCTCCTCATTTGTTGCGGCAAGACAGTTGTTGACTAGCCCCAAAACACTGCAGGTCTTTGTGTGTATCCATTTCCTGGTACAAAAACATGTCCAGAACTATACCTGCCCAGAAAGCACAGGCTGTGCTTCAGAGTTCCACTCAGTTTCTACAGAGGGCCTTTCCAAATTCTGCGACAGACTTGAGCCTGAATGGCCACCTTTGCACCAGTATCTGATGGATTGGAGGACCGTGCCACACTGGTCCAGACAGTGTAGCTCTTTAAATATTTCTTGGTGTAGGATTGGTCCATGCTAACTATCACTCTTCTGAACTATACATTAGCCCAGTTTGGGCAATTCCAGAGGCCTGGGCCATTGCTGGTCACCAGGATGGGTGAAGCTACCTTTGTTTTGGAAGTGAAGGGCCAAGCAGCCACCCTTGATGCCATTGTGTACTTGCGCTATAAACCCTGGGGGTCTCTCTGAGCAGAAGAGACCCCACCTATGATCAACCTTCTGCCACCATAGAACACCTGGCAGGAGGAGACACGAATGTGTCCTGGCAAGAAAGATGGAGATCTGGCAAGAGCTGTGCAGCCTTGGACCCAGCTGGCCAAGATGGGACATTTTGGGGTTCTCTGTGATTCCCTCTCTGTCCCTGCACCTGTGTTTCCTTCCACAGTGCATGAATCAGTTGGGATGCAGTAGAGATGTGGTCGCAGTGTTAACAAGGGATCCAACAGCATACCCCCATTCCCAGTATGCATGCAGTTGGGACTTATGGGCTTTAACAGTGCTTTCCAGTAAAACAATTTGTATTTGAAGTTTTTCCCTTCTTCGTACTGGGAGCAAGCTGACACTTGACTTTCCAGAGATGGAAATTACTTCTGGAGACAGCAGAATGACAGCAAACGGTCAGGAGGGAGGAATCCTCTTCGATTGTAGGAGTTACTTGCAACACAGATTCTACCTCCTGCAGGGAAATGCAGCTTGCTCCGCATGGGGATGAGACCCAAACCTGCTCCTCCTACCATGGCTGACCTTCCAGAGATTATCTTCTTTCCCTGGAAGAATTTGATTTGTTGTTTGGGGTTTTTTGTATGTTTTTGTGGGTTTATTTATTTTTTTGGTTTTGATTTTGGTTTGGTTTGGGCTTTTTTTGGGGGATACAATCTGAAACCAAAAGCAATTAAGAAATGCTCTTAAGAAGGGCATTAGAAAGGTGGTAACAAAACCTAATGAAGCAATTCCAGCTGGTATGGTCCATTTTACAATGTTTCTTTGAGCCTGGAGCTTTCCACCCAAAATCTCCCAGTTTAACAACTGCATAAGCTGGATGCTAAGAGATACAGTATTTTCATCCTGTGAGCTGCCAAGCACCCCTTGTTGCTCTGTTATAATCCTCAGGCACAGAGCTCAGACCTTCCGTGGGCAGGATTTAGCTGCTGGCTGTTCCTTGGTTTGGGAGACAGACTTGTGCTTCTGCTGCCAGTTAGAGGGCTTCTGAAAACATCCATTTGATCACTGCACAGCTTTTTGACCAGAGATCCCAGCAGCAATAATTGCAGGCAGCTGTTACTGTGGTTGTGCAAATGCATCCCCTGAGAAGCCAATCACTGGGCAAGGGACTCATTCATTCCTGGCAGGATGGTGAGTGAGGGCAGCAGCTCAGCCTCAGTGCTGGCAAGTAGCTCTGCTCCAGCATCTCTTGCAACAGGCAGGCATTGTCTGCACTGCCAGTTTTCTTGAGGATACTCCTGACAAGACCATGGTGACAAAAGGTTTCATTTATTTCAGAGGCTGACAGCTGCTGAAGGAAGAGTTCAAGGTATAAGAATGGGTTGCAGGGCATGGAGTGGGGATCCCATTGCCTCCCCAATACATGATCCAAGTACTGACCAGTGCCCCCTCGTAATGGAGTGGAACTAGGCTACTGTAGAGAACTGAAATCAACAGGTTGGTGCCCAAGCCTGCTGCACTGCTTCCTGCTGCTTCTCTCATTCCTACTCTCTGCTGAGCATGGACATCCATCCATACACACCATGAGTGCATGGCTGAACCATGAGTGCTGAACCATGGCAAACAAACCTAGTGCAGGGGCAGTAGACCTGGCCACGCTGCCTCTGCAGACCCAGCATAACAAACCCAGCTTTCAAACCCTTTGAATCATTAAGATTGACTTAAAGGGCAGTGTGGTACCAGTGTGATCAGGCTTCCTTGGCAGCTGAGTGTAGTCCACAACCTGCCCAGGTCAGCTGTGCCCAAGGGTGCAGTATATGTGTAGCTGGTCACTATCAGGGATTCCAGGCTGGCACTGGGGACCTCAAGAACATGCATCTTGGAAACATTCAAGGCCAGTTTGGATGGGACTCTGAACAACCTGGTTTAGTGCAAGGTATCCCCGCCCATGGTGGGGCAGTTAGAACTGGATGGTCTTTAAGATCTCTCTAACCCAGCGCATTCTGTGATTCTGTGATGATCTTGCAAACCTTCCTGACAAGTGCGGTATGAATCTGACTCACTTTGGGGCTGTTGGGACAAAAACAAATCTCTTTCTGTGGGCTGCAGTTTTTCCTATTTCAGGCAGAATGAACAAATTCTGGGTTAGCAGCACTTTGATGGGACCTGTTCCCTGCTCAGACTTGGCCAGAAAAGTCCTCCATGGGCTTTGAAATCTGTGGCTCATTTGGAACCCATGGCTCACTTGGACCCCATGGCATATTTGTGCTTTCTGTGATATGGCCATTTTTTTTTTGTCCAGAGAGGGTTTTGCAGCTCACAAAAAAACTACACAGCATAATAAACCCACCACTTCATTTTTGCTCTGAGCTTCTTTGAAGGATTCTAGCCCAGGAAATCACTTGGCCATTGAAAGAATCCAAGAAAGCCATCAACTGATGTGTCTTTTCTTTGCTGAGTCCCATACAGCCATAGAGATGTGAGATGCTGGGTCCTGGACCATGAAAAGTTGCTGCACCCCTGTTCAACAGGTGCACTGCAGAGTCTAAGACCATCCTATGAATTCTTCATCCAGAGCCAAATCTCACCATGGACAACCACAAAGAAACCTTCCTGCATCTGGACTGGTCAGAAAGTGCAAGACTGAGGGTCTGCATATGGCTTTCCTTCTTGTCAAGGACCCTTTGGTTTTAATTTTGGTTTGAAGCAGTCTCCACTTTCCATAACAGTGCAGACAGTGCAGCAGCTAATCTCAGCCCAGCCCAGAATTATCTGGCTATTTTCAGATAACAGAACTGATGCATCTGAAAAGACTTGCATGATGCCCTTAGCCCTGCTCTTGCAGTCCTTGTCTGCCTTGAAAGGGCTTAAGCCATTTTATAGCAATTTAGTATGTGCAGTTGGACTGTAGCACAGTAGTTCAGACTTGCAGAGGGAAGAGATGAAGTTCATGTCTGTTTGCAACCTCACACCCAAACCTGTCCATTTCTTCTGAGCGGGGGGACTGGTGGTGGTGGACTCAACCTGGGGACCTGACATGGCTTTTGGGAAGCACTAATAGAGCTCTGTGGAAAATATTCTGCCACTGGTGGCCCAGAAAGTTTCAGTGTCCAGACAGTGGTATGGAATTTCTCCTCCTCACCAAATTACAGACCATAAATAATCAGGTGCCTGCCTAAGGCTGGAATTGGTTTGGATGCAAATTTAACTGTACATTTTCTGGAACTTTCCTGTCTCTTTGGTCCCCTCCACAGTAACATTCAGACTGACAGTCCATTCTGGGACAGGAATGGGCTCCTTTCTCACAGAGCACCAAAAAGGTTTTAAAAGGGAAAAAAAAAACCAAAATCTTAAAACTGAGTGAAGGTCACTGAGTGCAAATTCTGCTCTTAAAAAAAAAAAAAAAAAGGTGAATTGCAAATGAATTGAGGAAGAAATCAGTAAGTATATAATTGCGAGATAAAGCATGGATTTGGACCAGAACTGCTCCTTCACTTTGCAGAATGTACTTTGAGCTTTGCACAATATGATAAAAAGAGAATTAGGCACTGCACATTTTGCAGCAAACCTGATGATCTAGCTCCCAGCTGCAGTAAAATTGTGTTTATTTATCATGTGGACCCTGGAGCTGCAAGTTCATGTTCTATGAAATTCTTGAGAGTTATAAAGTCTGTGTCTGTGGCATTGAAAGAGAAGCATGAGCTGCAGGTTGAGGGAGGGGATTCTCCCACTCTGCTCCACTTTTCTGAAAATCCAGTTGGAGTGAGTCCAGAGGAGGCCACAGAGATGCTCCAAGGGCTGGAGCCCCTCTGTTCTGGCACAGGTTGGGAGTGCTGGGGATGTTCAGCCTGGAGAAGAGAAGACTCTGGGGAGATCTTAGAGCCTCTGCTAGTGCTAAAGAGGCTCCAAGGGAGCTGGAGAGGGTGGACAAGGGCCTAGAACAAGACAAGGGGGAATGGCTTCCCACTGCCAGAGGGCAGGGTTAGATGGGACATTGGGAAGACATTCTTGGCTCTGATGGTGGTGAGGCCCTGGCAACCACAGGTTGCCCAGAGATACTGTGAGTGCTGCATCCTTGGAAGTGTCCAAGATTTGAGGGGACTTCTATGATTCCATTAAAAGTGTGGCACCAGGAGCCAGCAGTAGATCTTTCTGACCTCCGGGATGCATTACAGGTTGGAACTGTTGCTTTGCAGAGAGCTGCAGTTTTTTTTTCCCACTCGGAAATTCTTAGTGCCTGCCCAGGTGCCTGCTGCCGTGTCTCTACTTACAGGAAGACATGTAATCTAATTTCAGCTTTAAGGGGATTTAGGATCTTGTTAGATTAATGGGCTTTCCCCCCCATCAGGATTACTGGTACTATTATGACAGTGTTTTAAAAAAGGCCAAGAATTTGATTTTCCATACTTTGTAATCAAGGTGACTTATCGCAAAAAAAAAAAAAAAAANTCCTGATCTACTTATTTATCTGTAAGTGAAAACAAACAGGAGGTACACAAAGGTCTTTTCTGCTTCTCTGACAGGCCTTAGCTGAGATGAGGTGGAGAGAGCAGGTATGAGGCAACTCCCAGAGATGGAAAAGATGTCTCAGAGCATGAGGGTGTGGATGCATCTATATCACAACTGAAGGTGAAGCTGAGCAGGGCATCTCCATCCTCATATCTTTCAGCCCTGGGTGGTGGGTCTGTGATGAAGACTCAAAGTAGAACAAAATATATAAAACATTATGTAACCCATGAGCTGAGGAGGGCAAAGGACTTGGTTGAATCTTTGGGTTTTTTCAGCTCAGTCTTTCCCTTCACAAGCAATACCAAGGCTTCCAGAGAAACAGATGGAGAGGACACAGCTCTCCCTGGGTGCACATCTGCTTTACCAGGTGGCAGCTTGGTAGCTGACCATCATTTTCCAGTCTCTGCAGACAGAGAGTATTTGGATTGGGTGGGATTTCATGTACCAAGTGATGTTTGCTCGCACAAAGACTTTTCTTCTCTTGTTCCCATGCCAAAATATAGGGTATAAGGCAGATGGGAGGTAGAGATCAAAGCTAAGCACTAACTGGAGAAAGTCCCAAGTCATGAAAGTATTAGAGAAAGAGATAGAGCATTCTTATAAAATTCATGCTGACACTGAGTTGAAGAAATTGAAAATCTAGAGACCAAGATTAGAGTTGAGACTGAACCTGAGAAGTGGAGGAAAGGGTCCAAAATCAATAATAAACAACTCAGTAAAGAGTAAAATCTTACCTATGTGTATAAATCATGGACACCATTAAAATGGGGAATAATTAGGTCAAGGAAAAGCTATTGGGGACTGTACAGGCTGGACTTTTTGCTGCCATTGCAAAATATCAGGTGTCATTAGGGGGTACTAACAGGAGTTTTGGGGTAAAACAAGGCCATTATCATTGCAGAGATCAGTCTCACTCCAGAGAAAAGCAGGACAGCAAAGGGATAGAGAGCTGATCCATGAGAACACTGTGAATGGAGTGAGATTCATCAGTCTTCTGGGAAGAGGGGGATATGGTGGCCTTTGGAGAAATTGGTGGTTGATACAAGGCAGGTGCTTGGTGTCTTTTCAGGTTCCTGGGGTGGATGAAAAAGAAACCACCTCTGCATCAGAGGTGCCTTCACAATGATATATTCAGCAGCAAGCTCAGTGGAGGCTCGGGCTCCATCCCAGGACCAAAATGCCTCTCCAAGTGAACCATTCCTTTCCCAAAGTCCACCTAATCCAACTGCCAAGTCACTGCTGGCTTTTCTTTCAGCACAGTGCTGTACAGCTGCCTTCATCGCCCTCTTCTTCACTCGTTTTTGGCTGATCAGTACCCTGTATGCTGCATGGTGGTTAATAGACAGGGAGAAACCCAGCAAGGGTGGGCGGCGGATCCACATCCTCCGGAACTGCATCGTGTGGAGGTACATGAGAGACTATTTCCCCATCACGGTAAGTGCCACTGATCCATCAGCTCTTCAGTGTTTCAGGGACCAGCTTTGTCCTTGGCGTCTGGATATGGTCTGGGGCCAGCAGTCAAGGCATGGGGTGCTGAAAGTTTAGTATTGAAGGATGATCATCCCAGCTCCCAGATTACTGGAAGACACAGTAAAAAATGGGGATCACCATTTTCACAAACCACATCCTTCAATCATCTGGCTTTTCCACACCTATTTAACCTTGCTTCATTACAGCAGTTAGGTAAAAATCTCACCTTTGTTTTCCATGTCTATATTGCAACATTCCTGTCCTTCAGGTTTCTCAGAATTTACCCAGTGGGCACAGGGCCAGGTTTCACCCAAAATCAAGAGATCCTGGGTGCCCTGCAATGTCAGTATCCCCTTCTGCTGAGAAAGGGGATGGATGGGTAAATCTGGGTGTGCACTGGACAGCCTCACAGAGCTGCTGTTCTCTTTAGAGGGGCTTCTGTGACATTGCCTGATTTACTTAACACATGTGGCTGGCCTTTGCCCTTACTCTTTTATCTGGTGTCACCTTGGCATGGTATGGATGCATGGAGCAGCAGCAAGTCCTGCCTCAGAGCCGTCACCAGTTGCTACAAATCTGAGGAATGCAGCAGAAGAGCTCATGGGTTGTGCATGGAAGACAGCTTCAAGGGTAGACCAGGCAATGGGAATTTCTAAGGTAATTCCTTTAGGAACCCATTGTCTATTGAGAGAACTCAGATGGGATGCACCCAGCTAGTCAGAAATCACCTGGAATCAGAAGCTGGGCGCTGCAGTCCAGGATAATGAAGTCAGGAGCCCAAAAATCCAAAGAACCCCCAAGCCCAAAGGGAAAAATAAGAACCCAGCCTGAGAGTCCATCTGGAATGGAGTAAGGCTTGGAATAAGGATTAAGGGGAGCTGAAGCAAAGTGAGGACCAGAGATGACATGTCCATCAGCTCTGCTGCTCAACCAGAAATAACCTTCTTCTCTGCTCTCATAAGATCCCACCTGGAATACTGTGCACAGTTCTAGTGCTCCCAACATAAGAGGGTTAAATGGCACTTCTGGGTCAAGTCCAGAGGAGGTCATGAAGTCAAAAAGGGGACTGGAGCACCTGCCCTATGGAGACAGCTGAGAAAGTTGGGGCTGTTCATCCTGGAGAAGGTTGTGTGGACACCTCACAGAACCTTCTAGTATCTGAAAAGGCCTTACAGAAAAGATGGAGAGAGACTGGTAATCAGAAACTATAGTGATGGAACAAGGAGGAATGGGTTCAAACTGTAAGAGAGTAGATTTAGATGGGATATTGGAAGAAATTCTTGGCTGTGAGAGTGCTGAGGCCCTAGCACAGTTTGCCCAGAGAAGCTGTAGCTGCCCCATCCCTGGAAGAGTCCCAGGCCAGGTTGGACAGGATTTGGAGCAACCTGGTCTAGTGAAAGGTGTCCATTCCCATGACAGGGAGTGGAATGTTTTTAAGGCCCCTTTGTTATTGAAATTGGCCAGAAAATAAACTTTCTAACACAATTTGATATGTTAGAAACCAGGAATTCTTTATCTGTGCAGGACACATTACAAGGGTATCTCCTTTAACCTAAAGTGTGTGATGAGGCTTTACAATAAGGTATTTATCCATTATAATCATACATGTTCATTAAAGTGCATCTCCTATCTAATACATAAGTCCTTGCTTTTCCTAGAACTAATTTGCATGCATCTGCCTCCTACTGGAAATCATTTTATGATCCTGAAGGGTCCTCTAAAGGGATGTCTGGTGATCCTATTCAGTGAATACTTCAATTTTAAAGGTGACCTTACCTTGAACTTTTTCTTTGGGCATATGCTGTTGCTTCTTGTTACCTAACTTGCAGAAAAACCACTGTATCCCTCTTTATCTGTTCCTCCACTGGTAAGCCACATTTATCTTCCAGTGTGCATACCTTTACATCCTTTAATGGGTTTTTTGCTAATTAGTCTTTAAACTCTATTCAGCAACTTCAGGGGAACTGAAAATTTCTATTCTCTATATTATTTATCACATTCCAACCCAAACCATACAGCAATTCAATGATTTATGTGACTGTAATAAGTATATACAAATATACATTCTGTAAATTATTTTCAGCCATAAGCCACCATTTATGAAGTGTTGGACCAACCTTTCTGCTGAAATTTAGCTGTCAGCTCATCCCAGCAATGGCCCTTCTCCTGTCCCTTTCTAAAGGACATGGAACCCCACTCCTGAATACTTCACTGCATTCTGTGTCTGTCCGTTCTTGTAGGAGGACCACTAAGACCAGTAGAGGGAGCGTGGCATGGGGTTTGTCTGCAGTTGCCTGGGGGAGGGCTGGAAAGGCTCCGTGGAGCCTTTCTTCCCACTTCTCAAGGAGAAAACAGAGGAAATTCCACAAAAGGACAGCAGAAAAAATTTAAAAATATATACTATAGAGGGTGTTATAACCAAACAATCACATAATATTATTTCTCCAAAATATTTTCTCAGTCATAAAAACATGGAATTGTAAAATGTTTTGGGTTGGAAGAGACTTTAGTGATCATGAACCCCCCTACTATGGGCAGGGACACCTTCCACTAGACCAGGTTGCTCCAAGCCCTGGCCAACCTGGTCTTGAAAACTTCCAGGGATGGGGCAGCCATAGCTTCTCTGGGTAACCTGTGCCAAGGCTTCAGCATCCTTACAACCAAGGATTTCTGCCCAATATCCCATCTAATCCTGCTCTCTGGCAGTGGGAAGCCATTCTCCTTTGTCTTGTCCCTCTAGACCCTTGTCCAAAATCCCTCTCCAGCTCTCTTTGAACCCCTTTAGGCACTTAGGCTTTAAGGTCTCACCTTTTCTTCCTCAGGCTGAACAAGCCCACTTGCCCAAAGTCCCAGCACATGGGGCACAAGGACTGTGGGGACACAGACTGGGTTGGCATCCAGGATTCTGGGTTGTATTTGTGTGTAGACTGGGTTTGTTAAGCCCTGGAGAATTAGGCATTCTGGGAAGAATATGTGTGCCTCCTAATCCTACCAGATCCCAGCAGAAAACTTATCATGGTCAAGTGTTTAGAGGCAGCATGTGCTGCCTGCTGTCATATTTTAGGAAACAGCTTTAAACACTGCTTTTAAGGGATCCCTGTGCATGTTTGCTGTCTTGGAAGCAAAGGGAGGTTGGGATGAGCATCTGTTCTCTGGGCAGTATGAATTTGCAGTATGTTGTAGAACATGGAGCATGCCAATGATGAGCTAGGCCACTGCAGTGTGTGCAAGGTGTGCCTTCTGCCAATACCACCCTTGCACAAGTACCACTTTGTTGTTGGATTTATCCCCCTTGGAACTGATTGCATTTCAATTAATGATTTGAGAATCAGAGTCAGCAGGACCCAAATGAGCTTGAGTGTTTTCAAAAGGGGGATTAGAAAAACTGCAGTGAGAATCCAAGTCAGGGTCCAGCTTGGGGAAGTTATTTCTGCTTAATTTCCCTGCATTTAAAAGCTATTCTAATAAATATATATATATACTTATATATATATTTTATATATTTACTTTTATTTTATATATATATATGGAGATTTTTAAAATATACCCTCATTATAGTCCTTCACTTGGCCTGGAATTGTTTCAAAATTGTGTAGATGTGACACCTGGGGACATGGTTTAGTGGTGGCTTTGACAGGTAATGGTTGGATTTGATAGTCTCAGAGGGCTTTTATTACCTAAATGAATTAATGATTCTTCAATTCCAATACATGGCTGAGGTCACCTGCATTATAAAGTTGTGGAATATATACCAAAAGGTGTAAAATTATTCTGTTTGGGCTAGAGTATGTCTGAACAGATGACCAGTGATGTCTGCTGTGTTGATGTTGCCTACAGAGTGATTTTGGATGCTGTGGACTGCTCTATCTATACTATGTTCAAAAACCAGTCAGTAATCTGTCTGCTGCTGCCCAAATACTATCTCCATTTTCATAATCCCTTCCTCATCATTTATCAGTGCATCTTTACGATGAAGGATACACCCAGCCTAACATTAACAACAAATTGCATCCCCATGCCAAGTGAATGGACATTGCGGCTTTTTCTCCCCAGCCCCATCCTGTCCTGTCACCATCCTCCCTCCTACAGCCATGGTGCTTTGGTAACCTCATGAGGAAAGTGAAACAGGAAAAGCATAAGCTTAATCTTGACAAGATCGATCTCTACCACGGTCCTCAAACAGAAGCCACCATCTTTCTTGCTGGCTGAGAATTGGGGCTGAATGCTTGGCTTAGGCAAGACATCTCACCTTTGGATCACAAAACCTGGATTATGAGTCCATTCTAGCAGTAGGAAGTGAAAAATAACTTCTTGGGGGAAACTCTGGGGACTGTTGTGTTTTTCTAGGTTTCTCGGTGAATTTCTTCCCGTTGTTATCAGGGAGACACTGGAAGGGGGAGGGGGCGGGTTTTTGGGTGAATAGTCAGCGATCAAAACACACAAGGATGTTCCCTGGCATTCCAGTGGGGTTGTTGTGGGGTTGGGGAGTTTTTGGCTGGGGGAGCGGGCTTTTCCGTTCAGGGTTTTTCGGGAGTTGTGGCGTGATGTCACGGTAAGTTGTAAACCTGACACTTGATGAGGGTGGGTCCTGCCTTCCTTCCATTCGGGGATTGAGGAGAGCGTGGTGCTGCGGAAATTTGTGTACTTGGCTCCAGGACTTTGCTACGCTGCAATTCAGCACTACGATGGAATCTGTCTGCTTCCCCTGCTTCTGCCAGCTGCTTCTTGGTAGTGCTGAGATCGAACGCTGCCCCTCAGTTTGCAAAAGGAGCAATTTCCTTCCTTCCCTCCAGGCGCTGGCTGAGGCTATTATGGCATCTGTCAGCCTCGCTAGAGCTGCTTGCGTCCCTGCTGGCTGTGGTCATAACTATACCGTAGGGGAAAATTGTAATTGGTGGGTTGGAAGCTTCTGCTATTGTTCTGTCCTGATATAAATACATATATTCTAGTAAAGAACTGTTAGTCCTTTCTCTACTTTTTTTGTTGGTTTTTTTTTTTTTTTTTTTTTTTTTTTTCCCTGAAAGCCCTTACATTTTGNTTTTTTTTTTTTCCCTGAAAGCCCTGTAACTTTGAAATTACAATAGCTTGAAGGGAGGGGTATTTTCTTCCTGTTCCAGGAAGGTTCCCACTGTCCTTAGCAGACATTCGTCTCTTAAACCAAGACAGGGACATACTTTGTTTTCAGCTGCTCTCATCATTCCGAGCAACCCCAGTAGGGATAATCATGCCAGCTTTATTCAGGGCAGCCTAGAAAGAACCTGCTGTACAGGGAAGGCCCCCATGGTCTTCGCCACACTGTTTTCTCATTGGGAAGAGCCACAGGATATTTCTTACAGGCCTTGGGATTATCTAAGTGCCAACTGGACTTTGTTGTCTGCAACACCCTCTGTCCTTGTGCCTGTGGCCTTGCTGGTGTTACTGTCTTGTTTTGTTTTGTTGTTTTTTTGGTTTTTTTTTTTTTTGTTGTGAGCATAACTGAGTTATTGGAGAATTAGTTGAACTTTTGAAGCTGTAATTTGGGAAAGCTCCATTGCATGGCTCATTCGTTCTCATCATTGCACAAACCATGATGGAGGTTATATAAATGTTTTGTGGTACTGGGGAATTACAAGGCACTGTAGAGGGGACAGTTCCAGTTCATGTGAACCCATCCCTGCCAGGAATGTTTCCTTTCTTTTCACAGAAGAGTGGCATTATTTGTAACTGGGGACTAGTGTCATGGCCCATTACATTAAATACAATTCTTGATTTCCAGAGGTCTTGGCTGTTCCCTTTGCTTCCTCCTGTTGGCTGGAAGAGGCATTGTCAGGGAAAAAGAAAGACATGGCCAAATGGCCCATAGCCAACTTGCTATCCTTTTCTGAGGAACTTCTTTGTGCCATGTATTGGCCCTCTCTTTTCTGTTCTAAAGGGTCCTTAAGTAAGAGGGGGGCCATGGCTGAGATCCACTGGAGGACTGTGTCCCACCATCTGCACTGCTAATCCACTGGATAAAGTAAGTCCCACAGGAGGACTTGAGCATTTTGGAGCTTCCATCCTTATCCAGCCTTTGGAAAGAGGGTGGTGAAGTCCCATCCAAACTCATTTTAAATCTACCTGGCTGGTCAGATTCTCCAATATTTGCTGCAAACACAGCTCTAAGCTGGCATCGTGGCACCAGGAGAAAACCCCAGGGCTCAAAGATCTTGCTGTTTCCAACTGCCCCTCTCAGACCCTCACCATTGCTAGGGACCTGAAACCCATCCTCAGCAGCTGCTGGCAGTACTCAGATAGTTGCCCTTCTTTTGGTCTCCCATCCAGACACCCTTGGATGGGCGACCTGCTTCTTTTCAGTTTGGCACAATTTGTCCTTCTTCAGATCTGGTTGGGTTTCTTGGATAACTTTGTTGGGCTTCTTCCCACAGAGAAACTGGCTGCATGTTTCATCCTGCAAGAGGTGCTTTTGGGAGGTGCCCATGGACAACTAGACCTGAGGATTTGTTTAATACAAAGCTGAAAGGAGACTTATCCTACATAAGAGCAGATTACTGACCATAACATCCACAGAAACAGAGTTTGGGACCAGAGAAGGATAGAAAAACAGTAGCAATTCAATTTGGGAGACTTTAAATGAAGAAGGCAGGAGCATGCTGATCAGCTCGCCTAACCTCTCCTCCATCACATCCTCCTCTGCTCCCTGAATGACTGTGGGGTAATGCCATGCTCGATCCTTAAGGATTCAGTGACATGGCACATCACTGTCCTCCCTGACTACATGCCCCCTGACATGGTAGGTGTCATTGTTCGTTTCACTGGGGTCCACCTGTCTGGTCCTCAGTAGCTCTGCCCAGGGTCCTGGCCAGCCTTTCTCAGTAAAGGCTGTTCCAAACACCTGGATTTCTTAAGCTCTGTTCCAGGAGCCGCAGTGGCAGCTGCTTTAAGGTTAACAGATGGACGGGCCACTGCCGTTTAGGATAAATAACTTTATTCCTCACAAAGGAACAAAACGAAGTGCAAACCATAAGGGAAAATGGGAAATGACCTCGGCTCTCCCTCTCCCAGGTCCCTCGAGACCTTGGTCGGGGAGATGGGCCAATGGGTTGATCATGGAGTAGTCACCTGGCCAGCAGGGGAGGAGCAGAGACAAACATGGACTCTGGGGAACTTGAGACCTCCAGTCTGATGCATATTCATCAGCTGACCCAGGGCAAGCCCCCCGAGAGGCTGGAGGTACAACCCCCTGCCTCTCCTGGATGCTGGCACTGCTACAGGTATGCACCATGCAATGCCCCTACTCATCTCAACTTAACTTGATTAATTCCTCAGTTAACAACTTTCTAACCCCTTCAGCCCTGCAGACAGTGCATCTCCAGGGGTTTCTGGAGCACCCACCCTCCAAACCTTTGGACTCTGGGAGAATTTTATTTGAATCATAGAATCACAGACTCACAGAATGATTTGGGTTGGAAGGGACCTTAAAGATCATCTAGTTTTAACACCCTGCCATGGGCAGGCATGCCATTCACTATACCAGGTTGCTCCAAGCTCCATCTTGGCCTTGAATATTTACTGGGATGGAGCATTCACAACTTCATTGGGCAACCTGTGCCAGTGCCTCACTGCCCTTTCTTCAAGCATTAGTGCCTCAGCCTTAAACAGGAAATTGCCTGTCCTCTGTCTTCCCATGGTTTGGGACAGGACAATCCAGTCTGTAGGGAACAACTAGAAGAACCCAGCCACATCTCAAGGGATGAATTAAATCATCCTGGTTAAACCAGTGCTGAACTCCTGGGCTGATAAACTCACTCAGAAGCCCTAACTCCAATTATCTTAATTCCACTCCAAAATTAATTAAAACTAAACCAGAACAAATATGAAATGAAGAGCACTTTAATCCCTTGTCAATATCATCAAATTAATAATCTATTTGGGATGTTAATGCCATTTAACTAATTCAGTTTAAAATTAATTCGGTGTTGGGGTTTGAAAGTTTTCCTTTTCTGTTCTTTTCTTTTCCCTTGAGGAATTTTTCCCTGTGTGTGTTGCTGGGGAACTGATAGCTGGGTGCTTAAGAGAGCAAAGGGGAAGGCCAAGGAGGCTGCACTCTGGCACCTGGGGGTGGGAACTCAGCTCGGAGGGCCGGGGGAGAGATGGACTGCGGCTGCCATGTTGGTGAGGAGAAGGCAACGCTGAACCTCTGCTTTTCTGGCTGTTTTCCTTCTGTGGGAGAAGCCCCGGGATTCCCGAGCCTGCTCTTTTCCTGCCCTGCTGGGAGTGGGGCTGTTGCTGCTTNGAGGGAAGGGGGATTGCATTTTCCATCTCAGGGGAGGTTCCTGCCTTCCTTGACGGACACGTGTCTTTCAAACCAAGACATCTGGACTAATTTGCTTGAGATCCTCACTATTATATGGGCTCTTAACAGAAGTCTGGAAGTCTGCATATGCATTTCCCTAACACAGTGACAGTGCATGGAGCAGGTCCCACCATGTCTCCTGGGGAGCCGGGGGAACTGGGGCAAAGTTTCACCTGTGTCTTCTCATCCTTCAGAATTTAAGTTCATTAAGTTCTTCACTGAAAGGGTTGTCCAGTCTTGGCATAGGCTGTCCAAGACAATGGTGGACTCCCCATTCCTGGAAACACTTTAAAGCCATGTGGATATGGCAGTTGGGGACATGGACTAGTGGTGGCCTTGGCAGAGCTGGCAGAGTGTTTGGACTCCATGATCTTAGAGGTCTTTTCCAACCTAAACAATTATGATTTTTTAGGAAGGCCAAGATCATCCCACATCTGGGATCCAGAAGGCTTCATAACACTTTTGAGAATGCATCATTACTGCTGTGAGCAGCCAAGGCATCAGCCAGCACCCTGACCATGCCTAGGGGAATCTCAAGAAACAAACAACAAACTCAATCTCAACAAACCCATGGCTCAGCTTGGAAACCACAACTCTGAGCTGCTAACAGCTGCTTTCTTTCAGACCATAGGTGATACACATTAACTTGGCATCCCTCAGACACCTCTGAGATGAGATACCGCTCTTATCTCACTAGAAAAATCTTGGGTTTTTTCATGTGCATGCACACACCAGCTTGGCTGAACCCTTAATTACTTTGACAATTATTATATTTTCAAATCATTCATAAAGACCAGAATAGCAAATGCCATCCAGAGGGTGTGGAGAAGACAACTCATTCAAGACAAGATGGAGGATAGTGCCACTCCTTGGCACCTCAAACCCAGCTCCATTAGGCAGTTCAGCTGGACAGCAGAAGAGGGAAGCTGTGCAGAGTCACATTATTAATTTTCCTGGCGGTTTGAGAATGGAGACTGACCTCTGCCAGGTGGAGAGGAAAGAAGTGAGACAGTGGGAACAATCCAGAAGGGAGGATGGAGTTTTTGTGTGGAAGAGTTTCCAGAGGGAAAAGGGTAGTGTAGAGTCTACACTTTGCCCAAGTCTCTCCTCTGCTACAGATTTCTTTCTCAGTCTTCTATAAGCTCTCTGGTTTCTCTGTGAGTTTTGGCCAAATCATCCAGATGTGAGCAGATGCTGTGACAAACCGAGGATCTTCTTTCCCCAGAGCTACTGCAGGGGACAGCTCTTGCAGAAACATTAACCAGATCCATCAAATCTTGAGGGACTCAACTGCTACCCTCTAGCTGCCTATGGCTTAGAGCAGGGAGTCAAAAATCACAGATTCAAATACTGGGGTGACAGTGGAAGAGAACTCTGGAGATCAACATGCCCAATCCCCTGCTCAAGCAGGGCCACCCAGAGCCAGTTGCCCAGGATCACATCTTAGAACAGAATCACAAAATGGTTTGGATTGGAAGGGGCCTTAAAACTCATCTCATTGGAACAAGGACACCTTTCCACTACACCAGGTTGCTCTAAGCCACATCCAACCTGGCCATGAACACTTCCAGGGATGGGGCAGCCACAGCTTCTCGAGGCAACTTGTGCCAGGGCCTCACCACCCTCATCATAAAAAAATTTCTTCCTCATACCTAGTTGTAATCTTCCCTCTCTTAGTTTAAAACCATTCTCCCTTGTCTTATCACTCCAAGCACTCTATCCTTTGTTCTTCGTTTTCCTGTCCTCCCTTCTCTTTCATTGTGATGAGCACCAAGACAGCACCTGTCTTGTTCTTAGGGTTTTTACAGATGTATGGTGTCTTAGCACAGGTGACCTCTCCCATCAAGACACTTTGCACAGCTCAGTGGCTGCCATCGTGCGCCCCCCTCCCCCCTTCTTGTCTCCCTGCACACACAGAGCCAGAAATGCAGTTTCCAACATGCCTGAGCATCTTGCTTCCCTGCTTAAAAATCAATTGGAAATGAAAGATTGTTTGGAAGGTGAAGATGAATGCAGGAAACATTGATGCAAGCTGAGATTACTCAAAAAAGAGCAAATGGTGGCAGGGGCCTTGGGCACTTAGTGATTCAGCCATCTGCCTCTCTTCCTGCCTAGAGACCTCTGCACCTGGGCAGCGGTAGGACTTTTGTTTGTCCATTCCCCTCATTAGGGGCAGGCGCTTGAGTGGGCACATATACAGTCAACCATGCTTTCAGACAGGTGGAAAATGAGCCATGATGTAAGAAAGTAAAATACACTCTCATGATTAGCCTGTTCTAGCTGTTTCTAGGAAAACACATGCACCATTAACTGTACCCTGAGTGCAGATGGAATCAGGGTACTAGGAGGGGTAGCACTGAAATGCATGTTCTTGGTTGTTGAGCACAAGTGCCTTTGAATTGTCTGGGAATGCATGGTGGCTCTGTGATAACAAAATCACAGAATTGTTTAGGTTGGAAAAGCCCTCTAAGACCATTGAGTCCAACTGTTGCCTAGCACTATGACAAATACCACTTAACTGTGTCCCCAAGTGCCACATCTACATATTTTTTGAACAATTTCAGGGATCGTGGTCGCACCATTTCCCTGGTCATCTTGTTTCAATGTCTGACCACCCTTTCAGGGAGGAAATGATGCTATGACTAACCTTGGAAAGATTCATCCTCAGCACCTACAGAAATGGTGCAGAGATGTCAGCATTTACTTTTGCCTGCTTTTGCCTGGGCTATGCACATGCTGGCTGATGTTGGCATGGCAAGGTCTTCTTGGTGCCAGAGCTGGAGGGTGGGTTTGTCATACCAGCTCCTCTCCCCCGGGCAGTCCATAACAAGTGTAACTGAGTTCAAACCCCAGTTGTCCCTTATCCCCCTTTAATTGTCCCCTTTTTTTCTATGGTACCCATTCTCCCATGTAGTATATCCCAGGCTTCAATATCACTTTCAGGTAGGCTGAGGATTTTAACAAGCTGCTTAGCCAACCCTCAAGGGCCAGCCATGAGCTGCACTGCATCTGCAATCCATGCTGCCCTTCCCTAAAATGCTGGACATGAGCATTTCCCATTCCCTCATCCTGCTCAAGTTGCAGCAGACATCCACTGCTCTTTGATGGACCTGGGCACCCAACACAGACACAAACAGCTGGCCTCCTGCAGGCTTTCCCCAGTGGAAAGAAAACCATCAGCTTCTCTGTTAAATGTCTGGGCATTAGGTTTCAACTTACAACACGTGAAAAAAATCCTGGAATAACCTGGCACATGCTTCAGGACAGGATAAACCTTGGATCCACACCAAGCTGTTGGGTGGGACATGTGCTTGTACTGTGTAGTAGGTCTACTAGATTGATTATGCACTCCCTCTGCTGTTCTGGTTATGGGATCAAGAGGGACTGTGTGGAAAAAAACACCCTTTTCTCACTTTTTTCCTCAAATTAGAAAATGTAATGGAGGACATGTTAAACAAAGTTGGTTCCCAAAAGCACCTAGACCAGTTCAAGGCAACATAAGGAACTGTGCCATTAGAAAAGTCATTTTGGGCCAATGGGTAGGAGGAGAAGGAAATACAGGCAATGAAATACATATCAGTGAAAAATGAGGGAGTTGTTCCAGTTGACCTTTTCCAATAGAAAGGCACAGTGGGTGTGAGGCACGCCCCTACAGGATTGCCTTATCTGCTCTCCATAGCCAGTGTTCCACCCTGCTGAGGTGACAGCACTAACTCTGGCCCCTTTCTGGCTTCATCCTTGGGTCTAGTTGGTGAAGACAGCAGAGCTGGACCCTCGGCAGAACTACCTGGTGGGATTTCATCCCCATGGAGTCCTGGCAGCTGGAGCCTTTCTCAATTTCTGCACAGAGGCATCTGGCTTTTCCATGCTCTTTCCAGGCATCACCCCGCATCTGATGATGCTTTCCCTGTGGTTTCGCATTCCGTTCTTCAGGGACTACGCAATGAGTGGAGGTAAGGAGCATGGGCCTCTGGCATGCAGCGGTGTATGTGGGTGCTTTTTAGAGGAACACAGAGTGAAGATACACGGGGAAGAGGAGCCAAGGGTCAGTTTTTCCCCATCTGGGGCCAATGGGATCCCATTCATGGACACAGCTTTTGGAGATGGTAATCTAAAATCTCTGGAGTTAAAAATTGCCCTTCTCGTTGTTAGCTCTGTTGTTCAACTTCATGAACGGTCTCTGTGCTCAGGGCATCACTGTGCCAGGTGCTGTTTTAACAGCAAAATGCAGAGCAAATTGTGAACAGAAATGCTGAGAGCAGCAGGGCAGGGTGTTCCTGTATCTCTTTCCATAAAAATTATATCCAGGCTTGAACTTGTGAGGAAAAAAACCCTCTTTTTCTGAAGCATCTGCTGCTTCCAGGGAAGCAACATCCAGGGACAGAGAATGAAAATAGCAGCTCATACTACTGCAATGGAGTGTGGCAGGGGAGGAAGATGCAGTGAAAGGCAATAGGAAAAGGGACAGGTAAAATTTAAATGGAGAGAGGCGAAAGGGAGTTTTCTGAGATTTTTGGTCACCGGCAGGATGACCTCCATCTCTCAGCAGTGGGCTTGGCAATGGTCACTTTTCTAGCTGAATGTGGGCAGAATTCAATAGGGTAAACACAGGCATTCAGTTCCATCTGACGTAGCTCAGGGCATCCATTACCCTGTTTTCCACATAAACTCTGGTTCCTGCTGCTGAAAAAATATTTACATAGAGAGCGAGAAATCCAAACAGTGAGATATATGAGAGACTTATGACCCAGGTGAAGGCAGGTTTAATCACTGTAACGTGGGAGCTGGGTGCATAACTCATTTTCAGGTCAATTAAAACCATTTCACAGTGAGCTTTTAATGTGCAAATTATTTCAGCCCCTGAAACAAGAATTTGTTGTTTTTTAAACAGTCAAAACAATGTTGCTTTGTCATTTCTGAATTAAAGATTTCTAACTTAATCAATAAACAACACCAAATCCTTCATTAAATTCCACTTTAAATAAGCATCATCCACTGAAACGTATGTGTTTTGACCTAAAGCAAAAGTTTCTCTGACTTCAGAATTATTCAGAACTGGACACAGTCTCACTTGACAACAAATTGAAACAGATTTGTCCTAGGGCTGAAGTGCAGCTAGTTCTCAGTTTATTTTTTTCCTAATTTTTTCCCTTATTTCTCACTTCTGAGCCAGACAGCAAATGGATAATTGTGTAGTCACCCAAAAGAGCTGTGAGCAAAACCAGCACCTTCTATGGGAGCTGGGCTGGGGTTCTCAGCTCTGAAAATAAAGTGTTTAGCATCTCTCCAGAGATGGATTTTGGGGGAAAAAAGCGCAGAACAAACCACAGTCTGGGTTTTACAGATGGGTTTTACTCTTAATTCTTCTCTGCTCTCCAGGCCTCATCCCGTCTGACAAGGAGAGTGCATCCTACGTGCTGCAGAAGCCAGGGGGTGGGAACTTGCTGGCCATCATTGTTGGTGGGGCACAGGAAGCACTGGATGCCCGGCCGGGATCCTTCACCTTGCTGCTGAAGAACAGGAAGGGATTTGTGCGCCTGGCCATCCAGCACGGGTGATGCAGGGGGTGGGGTCCAGGGGTGCTGAGGGAGGGGTGCTTGGCTCTGTGGCTGGTTAATGGGGTGTTTCTGCTTTGTAGAGGAACAAAGAGGTTTTGGGATGTTCTTTGCTAATCATGACCCCCTGCTGGTTTTGACTCCCTGCAGCACCCCCCTGGTCCCTGCCTTTTCCTTTGGGGAGAATGATGTCTTTGATCAGGTGAAGAATCCCAAGGGCTCCTGGCTGCGGAGGATTCAGCACCAGCTCCAGAGGATCATGGGCATCTCCCTTCCCCTCTTCCATGCACGAGGCATCTTCCAGTACAGCTTTGGGTTGATACCGTACCGACGGCCCATCTGCACCGTGGGTGGGTCAATCCACAGAACTCTGACATGATGCCAGACACACTCAGGCTGGCCAAACTGGGGAAACAGGGACAGTCCCTGAGTTGTGACATCCTCCTTCCAGGCTGAAGTATCACGCCAGAGAGCGCAAGCAGTGGTGGGCTAGAAATGTGCTGCAAAGCAGCATCCCCCACTGTTCACGTGTCACATTGGTTTGGCAATCTGGTTTGATCTCCTGACAGATCCCAAGTCATCTGGGCTGTGCTGGGAAAAGCCCCAGAGCAAATGTGGCCACCTCATCACTCCTGTGAGATGCAGACAACCCCAACACCACAATGAGGTGACAAAAACCACTGCAATATCGTTGCATTAAACATCTTCCATGGCAGTGTTATAAACACAAGTAGGACCAGCAGGTCAAGGGAGAGGATTCTGCCCCTCTGCCCTAGTTAGGTGAGACCCCCTCCTGCAGTGCCGCCTCCTGCTCTGGGGCAAGAACATCAGAAGGATGGGGAGCTGCCCGAGTGAGTCCAGAGGAAGCCACAGAGATGCTCCAAGAGCTGGAGCCCCTCTGCTCTGGAGACAGGCTGGGAGAGCTGGGGGTGTTCAGCCTGTAAAAAGAGAAGGTTCTGGGGAGACCTCAGAGCCCCTGCCCGTGTCTAAAAGGGGCTCTGAGAAAACTGAAGAAGGATTTTGAACAAGGGCATGGAGTAACAGGATGACAGGGTTAGATGGATGGGAAGAAATTTTTGGCTGTGAGGGCCTGGCACACATTGCCCAGAGAAGCTGTGGCTGCCCCGCTTCTCTGGAGGTGTTCAAGCGCAGGTGGGACAGGGCTTAGAGCAACCTGGTCTAGTGAAAGGTGTCACTGCTCATGGCAGGGAGGTAGAATGAGATGATCTTAAGGTCACTCCCAAGCCAAACTATTCTGTGGTTCTGAGAACACTGAAGCAGTTTGCATGTTTGTTCAGGGTCCTGTGCAGACACATCTGCAAATCCAAACCTACTTGCATGTGAAATGAACTATTTTGACCAGAGACCATGTCCGCGGGAGATCAAATTTCAAGATAATCTTCGGTTTTGAATAAGTTTTTTAATGTCTTCATGCTTGGCCCCCCAGTGTGACTGATGCTCTGTGAATTAATGTAATTTAAAATGCTGTTTGGAATGGTTAGAGCTTACACCACTGACTAAGTTTGACAATTAGCAATTACTTCTAATTGTATTACAACCTGTTTGGATTATCTCAATGGTTTTATGAGCTGTGTAGTATCACATGGGCTCTTCATTAATTGGATGAAGAATAGCATTATAAGATGTTGAAACCCTCTGTCAGTTGACAAAAACAATTCAAGTAAGAGACCGGAGCAAGAGAGGTACCTCAGGGACTTCTCTGTCCCCTGCCAGGTACCTGGTCCTGCTCCAGGGAGATGGAAAGGCTCTTCTAGTGATAGGAATCAAAATAATTACTTTTTCTGTTGAATAAAACATGATTTTTAAAAGGTAAAAAAGTGCTTGTTTCCTAAAAAAAATCAGATAAGTAACAGAATCTTTAATCTGAGCAAAGTGGAAGCACCCCCACTACAGGTGTATTTAAATAGTGCGGGGCTCCCTTGTTCTTCACTTTCTCCATTTGCAATGAAGATTCCCAGGGCCATGTGGAAACAGCTTAGAAAGCCCAACCCAGATTTTATCTCATCTTTATACTGTGTTTATCTGCAGCACATCTGAGATGTGAGAAGCAGCTCTTGGGACTGCATAGGGACATAGCACTTCTTACTTCAAAAGACTGCACAGGGGGTCTTTGACATTAACCAACTTTGTTGATGGGTAAACTGAGGCAAGGACCACTGTGATCCTGGAGACCAAGAGCTTAGTCAGGATCTGAGCCACCGTCCCTCCTTGGCTGTGCTGTCTCCCAAGCTCCAGGAAATAACTGGCTGTACTAACCTGTCCATCCTGGAGAGGCTGACCTCGGCTCTGTGCTAGGGTAAGCAGTGTTCAGACTGACTCGTCCTAACACCTGTGTTTCTTTTCCAGTTGGAAAGCCAATTCCAGTGCAGAAGAAGCACAGACCCTCTGAGGAAGAAGTTGATCAAGTCCATCAAAAATACCTAAATGAATTGTCCAGTCTCTTTGAGAAGCACAAAGCTAAATATAATGTCCCAGAAGATAGCCACCTGGAATTTATATAAAGTGCCTCAAGCAAGGTGAAACCATGAACATCAAGGTCCAAGTTTCCCCCTTCTCTGGAACAAGTACATAAGCTCAACATAGTCACAGTTAACATATAGTCTGTATAGCATAGGGGAAAAAAGCTTGATTTTCCAAGTATTTGTATGAGTGTAGAGCCAGGTTTTTAACTTTTTCTCCATGTAGGACACATAAAAGATATAAAAGAGAAGAAAAAAAAAGTCCCCTTTGTGGTCAGCACAATTGAAACTCCCCAGCACAAAACTCACACTTCCAGACTAGAATGGATGCGAGTTTATACAGATATTTCCAGGTAGATCTGAATTACTGAAATTATTTCCTTTGCATTTTTAAAAATTTGAAATGGAACAATGACCCATAATTTGTGCTAAAGGCATATGGTTTTTAAAATATAATTCATCTAGATAAACAAATGAACATTGTTTGTTTGGTGCTTTTCATGTTTTTAATTGCTCTGGGCTCTTTTTTCTGAATCACAGTTTATCAGAAAGGTCATATTCCTAGCATGATGCCAAGCACCCTCAGCAGCACGATGCCATAGCCCACTGGGGCAATAGAGATTAAATAAATTCCATTAGAAATATGTATTGGAACTATAAAATATTTCTAACTATTGTAAAGAAACCAGAAGCTACTCTGGCAGTTATAATCGCACCACCTGAGCTGGGACCGAGGCCCCTTGGCAGCTCCACACTTCATACTCCCATAGTCAGACCAGGCTTCCTTACTGGCTCAACCCCTGGTTTCCCATAGCACAGCCTCAGACATCTGGATCCTTCAAATAATTTAATTGTGCAAGAACAAAACAAACAGCTTGGGGTGGGAGCCTCCAGAAGTGAAGGAGGAATCTCCAAAAAAAGAAACCCTCGGCTTATGTACCCTTACTATCCGAGTGTGCGGGAAAGTCTGGGCTCTTCTTCCTGAGTCCTGGGCTCCTGTGGTGTCTCAGAGTGTCCCTTTGCTTGGCTGTGCCACAGGTCCCTGTGTCCTTTTGTTGTGCAAAGGGTTGCCAGTAGCTTCTTGCCTCCAGCTTTTGCCTCCAGAGCTCCATCTACAGCTGGCACTGCAGCTGTCCCTGAGCTGCCTGCTCTGAATATGTTCTTTAACAATTAGTTTAGAAATATAAATTAGAATTAAATATATAAAGTCTAGGGACTCATCCAAAGGGTTCACCGTACCTGGGTTCCAGGAGTAGTGCTTCCAATTTGATTACTTTAATCCCAGACACCCCTGCGCAGGAATACGACCAGTCACCAGCTATGGCAGCAGGGTCACTGTGCATTTTGTTTTTACAAATGAGACCATTTTCTTAAGAAAGAGGAGCATGACCAAGATACGGGGAAAAGGAGAAGTGATTTGGACTGGAAATATCCATTGGGGTTTGGGGGAGCCACATTTAGCAGGTGATCAAGGCTTTAAAGAGCTGCTTCTTTTTGATATCCAGAACTTCATTAAACTCTGCACTTAATGGGATTTTGCAGCATGGAAGTTTCAGGTGGCAGGAAGCCATCTGCTCAGTTCACCCTTACAGAGCCCCAATACTTTCATCCCTCCCTTAATTTCTTTCTCTTTCTCACATCGTACTCCCCACTTGTGAGGAGCCACCAAAAATCCTGCAGATCACGTGCACTCCATTTTTGTTCCTGAAACTGCAAGAATTGCATTTAACAAGAAAAACTTGTTAAAAAAATTGAACTCTGTCTCAACTGACAATACCAGGCCATCATTGGGATTTCTTTCCTTTTCCTGCTGCTTGCCCTGACCAAATTATTCCACCGTATTCTTAATCTGAATGACTGCAAATCCCTCCCATTCCCAGAAAAAAAGCAGCAGCAAGGAAGAATTTAATGGAGGCCTGGTCAACATTCTAAACACTCCTGTAATCCCACACTTAATCCCGTCCAATAAAACAGGTCACATGCTATGATTTCTTGCTTGCTTTCTACTTTTCTTTTTCTTTTGTTCTTAGTTAAGGACCGAGGTGCCCAAGCAGGAGGAAGGTTTTCTGCACCAGAAACAAAAAAAAAAAAAAAAAAAAAAAAAAAAGTTTCTCCCACCCTTTTCTCTTGGAGTTCATCACCATCCAAACTTTACCCTAGCTTCAGGTGTTTTTCTCTGTCCTTTCTTCTGCCCTTCATTTTACTGGCCATCCACACACAGATCTCAGGAAGTTCACCATGGCCTTTTGGAAACATCCCAGTGGAGATCAGTGTCAGAGGGAAGCAATGGGTATATCCCCAGGGTCACAACACAGTGTGTTCTGGGGATGGGGGAGGTCTCCACAGGTGAGGACAAGCTGATATTTTGATGCAAGGGGAAAAAGAGTGAAGATGCTGCTGTTGGGATGGAAATCAGCAGCGAGGGGAGGGAGAGGATTTTTGGAGATGTCAGACAAGTGGTTGGACATGGTGATGTCTTTGGGGTGTAGGAAATGGAGAGGGGCAGGATGCAAGGTAATGGACAAGGATGGCAGCTATTGGCACTGACAAGAGGAGTTTGGTCAGTAGAAGAGACTTCTACCCCACTGAGAAGCCATGTTAGAAGGTATGCTCCCAATTGTCCATGGAGGCCTCGGTCTCATCCTTTCGGGGCTGTCGCAGTGATACCTCTGGTGCCAGAGACACACCCACTTGAGAGGTGGGCTGGCCTATAAGCTTTCTGGCTTGTGATACCATCCAGAAAGAGAGAAAAGGCAGAAAATGGCTGGTCAGGAAAAAATCTCAGGGAGGCATGGGAAGGATCATGCTAGAGCTGTCTGAAAGTTGTTGTAGTGATCAGGGAGATCCAAAGGTCAAGAAAGACCACAGTGCTGGAGAGGAGTGGTCAGAGGAGAGTGTTGGCTGTACGTAATTGGCTTCCTTTAAGGTCAGTTTTGTCTCACAGACAGGAAAATAGCCTTGATCCCTCAGGAACCTATATAACCCAGGAGGGAGAGGTCAGTCCCTGGGCTTGTGTTATATATAACATTAAGAACTATAATTCATAGGCATCCTTACAGTCAGGACTATTTAGGGGGCTCAGCACAATGAGAGTTCCCATCTCAAGAGGTCAGAGCTGTCTCTGAGAGAAACACTGTAAGTCAAGAAGCTTTTGTGCCATTTCAACCTCACACAGAGCTGTCTGGAGGATTAAAACTCTGATGCTACACAAGGCAGGAGAAGCCTAAAGAAAAGTGCTCAGATCAACCAAAGCAAACAATGTTCAGGTTTGGACTCTTTAGCTTGGAACTGGTTCAATTGGAGGCACCTCCAAGGAAACCTCAGTTGAGGGACCTCCAAGATATCACCTCAAAATAAGGACCACTTAAAGCTAAAACAACACTATGTTTCCTTCCAGCATGTCCACTCCCTACTTAAACAGCCGGCTTTGATCTGAGAAACAAGCTCAAGGGGAAAAGACATATCAAATTGCCTTTCTTGCAGAAATTTCATATTTCACCCTTTTTGGGACTTCTATGGAAATTCTAAAGAAAATACAGTAAGAAGTAAAAGTGTGGTGATTTGGTATTCCCCTCCTGCCTATCACTTCCTCCCACGTCTTCCCTCCTGATCTAGCCTGTATTTCTGTTGCCAGAGGCTCTAATCTGGATTTGCCTTATTTAGCAGGTTCAGATCACGAGGCTCAGAAGAAAACCTCTGATGACTGATGAATACAAAATATGGACTAATTCTCCAAGAGGAGGAAAGCCAAACAAAAAATTATTTTTTGCCCTTCTGCAGCTCTAGTGCTGCAAAGTTGTTTTACTGCCTTGAGAATGGGATTAAAAGATTGCCTGCTGTTGCAAACAAAATTAAAAGGTTTTCTGCTGTGGCAGAAAGATGTGTGGTTTTCTGCTCAGGGAAAGATTTTCTGCCTTTAGTTCAATAAAGTCCCAAAATGTGGCATGCTAAACATCCCTCCCTTATGGCACACCTTTTAAGAAAGCAAATGAAATTGCAAGTGCATCCGAAACCCCCCACTTTGCATTAAAAAAACAAACGAAGAAACAAACACAAAACCAAACCTAAAACAAGAAATTACTTTTTTGTTTGTTTCCTTTTCCATTTAAACATTTGGAACACTACCATTTAAAACATTTAGAAAAGACAGGTCTCCTCACGAATATGGACACTTATTTTTTTGGGTAATCTGGTAGTTCTGTCTGACTTGTACCCAATGAACTCTCTTCTGCACCTCCCACCATGTGAGCTCACCTCTTGACACAGCCTTTCTCAGAGAAACCATCTGACACAGGATTTTGGCAAACCACTTTGTTCGGGTTATAAAAACCCATCAGTGAAGAAATAATCTGCAATGACTAACAAGGCAGGAGGGTATATATTGGATTTAAGGAATTACTGAGTATGATTCATCCATTTTTCAAGCTTGTGCTTGGTTTTACTCCTATCCATCTCCTGATCCCAGCCCCCTTGGAGATACTAAGCCATTAACTTTGAGCTGGCAACCTACTGAGCCACCACATCTCTGGGGCACAGGGGGCTTGTGTGCTTCAGGCAACATGTGACCTTCAAAACAGAGAATGCACATATCAGGAGGAAAAACACCTGTAATATCAGGTAGTTTTGAGTCAGCATCTTGGGTGTCAGTATACAAAATAATTCCTGTGAGCTAAAGGGATTCATGTTTTATTAGATTATAAGAAAAAGTACAAAATATAGCCCAAACATGATTTCAATGAGCAACTCAAGGTGCACAGAAAATTACATACAGAAAGCACTACAGCAAGGATTTGAAACTACTTGGGTTTATGAAGTGCTTGCAGAAAGCCATGAATGCCCAGAATATCATGTGTTCACAGAAAATTGTGCATGCACAGAGGAAAAATAATGCAAAGAACAAAAATTCATGCCTTATTCTTGGTGAAGAAAGTTTTCTGATCCCCTAGAATTGAAGGGGAACAAGCGCTAGCAAGCAATGCTTTTATCTTCACCACTGCCAGCAAGGGCAGAACTTGGTTGCTCATCGCAAGCAAGATCTTCATGAACAAGGGTGCATGTGGATGCTGAGGAACTCAGCGCCACATCACAGAGTACTTTGAGCTGGGAGACCAGTACTGCATTGTCAAGAGCACGTAAACAGGGCTGTGATGTCAGGATTTTCATAATTGTTCACAAAGGGCTCAGCTTCTACCTTCTGAGAGGGAGATCCTCTAAGCTGCCATGTGGCAGGATCTCCTAGGAAGGCTAAGATCATTTTCCTCATCAGCAACCTCAAAATCTCAAGATGATCACTTGCTAAAATCCCAGTGTGTCAGTGAGAGGCGGGAATGAGCTGGGTGCCAGATTTTTCCACGCTGTTTTTGACATTACCTACAAATCCCACAGTGTGCCTTGCTTCCAGGAACTGCCAAGCACTTTACAAGTAAATAGAAAACATAATCCCTGGAGAGGTAGAGCAGGAGCTCCTTTAACCTCTCTGTTGATGCTGGGCTACTGTCAACAGATGATCATGCATGTCACAAGGCCAGAGAGCAAGAATAAGCATGACCTGTGGCCCAAATTCCCAGATCATGTAGATCCATGTGATTTGTGGCTGGTCAGGGGAAGACTGTAGCAAAGGTGAGACCCAATTCCTCCTGAATCATAGAATAGCTCACCACCCTCATGGTAAAAAACTTCTTCCTTATATCTAATCTAAATTGACCCTCTTTTCTATGAATACTTATATTTAAACATAGAAGGGGAGAAAGAAAGGTAACAATCTCAGAAGAAATAGGTCAAACAAGGTGAAATTGCAATTTTTTTAAAGCAAGCAGAATGGCTAAATTCTTATTTAAAAATTAGAAATATAGAGGTGAAGACCAGATTTGACAGTTATTTAGTACAAAAATTGTTCCCTTCCTTGGAAAGTGCAAATGACACAGAAAAACTCCTCTCCACATTATCCCCATGACTCAGGAGTCCCTACAGCCTCACCTCCTCTTTCAGTGACCATCTCTGTCAGTCTTTATTTCCCCTGTCCTTCCTTCTTAGCCTGCTACTCTATTTGGCATCAGTTCCCTTGTAGAAACCTGTGCAATGGTGTTGTATCAGACCTCATTGTGTCTGGGATTTCCACATCTTTCGGCCAAAGACTGAGACGGAATGGATTTCACATCTTGCTGAGAGCATGTGTGCAGCAGCACAGAGGTCACTGCAGCCCTGGCACAACACACTGATGATGATAGGATGTCCTGCTGGTTCTCCCTTGCCAAACTTTAGGGCTGTCCACGGCTGGAGCAGCAGGAAATGTTAATCTTTGTTGAAAGCTTTATTTGGGTAAGGAGGCCTTCTACCATTTCACTTTCCTTTGTATTGACCAGTGCAGAGCATTAGGAGTATTAGAAGCATTAGAACAATGAAACCCAGTAACAAACAAAGCCATTGGACACTGGTGTTTGTAAGAAGGAAGAAATATTCATCACTTCCTAGCAGGTCACGCTAAAACTGGCCTCACGAAAGATACTCAGAAGCCTATTAGCTAAGACACATCCTCCAAGAAATCCTCTTAGAGCAGTGGAGGTGACAATGTAGCTGATATTACTGTTTCCTGCACTTCAGTCATAGAGAAACAGGGCTGGGAAGGGGTATTAAGAGGTCAGTGGGGCCATGCCTTTCATCTCAAGGAAGGATCAAGTCCATCCATGTAATGTGTCACCAGGCAGACATGGTGTTAACATGCCCTTGAAGACTTTCTATGATAAAGATGACAGAACCTTCTCAGAGAATTTATACCTAACCCAAATTTTAACTCAAATTCTCAAGGATGTACTTTGGCTCATGGCTTTTCTCCCCATCCAGTATGAGAATGAAGATAAGACTCTTTGTCTGTCTTCATGTTATCACATATGATGTTTCCTCAATCCACAGTTTTTCAGGCTAAACCATGTCTATTTGATCAGTTGGATCCAGTAAAATCTCCATAATAATCTCCATCAGAATGGGTGCTTGAGTGTACAAAGACATGTATATTTTGACGATCATCTCAACTTCTGGAATTGGACAACACAGGGTTGCTGGAGGATACATGAGGACTTCCATGAATCTGAAAGTACTCCAGCACAAAAAAGCTGATAGAAAATCGCCTGTGAAAGGAGGATTTCCCTTCTTCCCATTTGTACCCCAGAGCTATTGATCTATTCTTGGATGTCCTCAAAACACTGGTCCATATTTGGCCAAGAAATTTCTCATGTGGCAGATCACTGAAAAGATCTGCAACATGGTCTAGTTGAAGATGTCCCTACCCATGGAAGAAGGGGGAGTTGGAATAGATAGTATTTCAAGGTCCCTTCCAACCCAAACCATTCTACAATTCTATGATAAACTTTTTTAGAAGACTCCAGAAAAACGGGGTGAGATGAAGAGTCATTGAAAGGCTCCGTAGAGAGTAAAGACAACCTCAGATGACTAGCTTAGTTTTTTGTCCTTCAGCCTGCAGATGGCACCAAGAAGTACCACTCTCATTCTGCATTTCCGGGCCTGTTCCTGCAGCCGTGGGGTGCACAAGGAGCATCTGCAGAAACAGACTTGTTGCAGTCAGTGTGACTCCCTGGTGAATAAAGAGTTGCAAGACTGAGTCTCTCTGGTGCCTACAGCCCACACACACGTGTGGAATGACTCTACTGGGACCTGCAGGAGTTGTGAAACAAGGCTGGCACCTTCTTCCTGCAGACTCTGTTAATTCTTAGGGGTTTTTTTTAGCTTTATATTTGATTGTGATGCAACCCCATAAATTTAACAGCATGGCTGACTGAGGCAGCTGTCGTCCATCACATGTAATCACATCACATGTAATCTCTACATCAATTCCTGCAGTAGCGGGGCTGTAAAAATATTATAGAAATTATATGCTTTCCACATTTCAAGCTATTCTAACACAGAGGGGAGTTTCAGGTTATTGCTCAGATTGATGGACCCAGGAGGAATTAAGAGTCAGCCTCCCACAGGTTTTCCACAAACCCTTTCTGCTGGGCAACATGCAAAGTGAAGTGGGGATGTTGTGTTAGCTGCCTTCCTGAGGGGAAAGGAATTTCTATACCAAGATCCTTCATCATCCACAATGGGGAGGCATTTTCAATCATGCATGGCTTCTAGAGATGTGCTTGGAAATTCTATTCAATATAGAATATCTGACCATGCATGAGTCGAAGTGCCAGAGTAAAAGGTATTTTGACACCAGAGCCCTTCCAAGCAGCATCTTTTGGGGTTTTTTTAGTAGCAAGTAGTGCTGGAGGGTGTCCAGAGAAGGACAATGGAGCCGGGGAATGGACTGGAGCACAAGTCCTGTAAGGAGTGTATGAAGGAGCTGGGGGGGCTCAGCCTGGAGAAAAGGAGTCTCAGGGGGGACCTTCTCACTGTCTACAGCTATCTGAAAGGAGGGGGCAGCCATGTGGGGGTTGGGCTCTTCTCCCATGGGACAAGTGACAGGACAAGAGAAAACAGTCTCAAGTTGTGGGGGGTTAGGTTGGTTATCAGGAAAAATGTCTTCACCAAAAAGGTGGTCAGACATTGGAACAGGTGGAATCACCATTCCTGAAACTGAAAGGCATGTAGATGTGGCACTTGGGGACATGGTTTAGTGTTGCCTGTGGCAGTGCTGGGGGAGTGGTTGGACTCAATAATCTTAGAGGGCTTTTCCAACCTAAATGAATCCATGACTCTATGACTTTAGGACTCTAAGTGACAAAGAAGAAACCAGGCTGCAGAAAGAGCATGAGGAGAAAATCGGGTAGGTCCTACTTTGCTCTAGGAGTTCTATGCTTTTTTCTCTGCATCTGCATTTCCAATTTTGTTATTGAGCATTTAACTTTTTTTTTGTGCTAAAATGACCCTCAATTTTAATTGGTGTGGTGGCTGTTGAGCACACTTGCTCTAAAACAGCAAACTAAAGCATTGCAAAAAAGCCCTAAAACTTTTCTCCATCCATTTCTGTAGCATAAAGAAGCAAAATCTTCAGCTTTTTATAGACAGAGGTACTTCAGGGCAAGAGCATTTGTGCCATTTGTGTCTCCCAGACTACCAACAGTGATGCTGTCCTGCATTCAAAGGAGAGAGTTCTGGGACAGGGTGAAAGGAGACAAAATGATCTTTGCAAGGCATAATTAGCAAGCAGGGGTTTGATTGCAGCTGTTCTTAAAGATGATGGCTTCTAAATGAGCATCTGCAGCAGATCTGGAGCCTCTTTTGGATGTCCTGCTGAATTTCAGATCATTATTACTGATTTGTGTTGCAAGAGCTTCTCATGCATGGTCCAAGGAGTATCACATTAAGTTTTAAATTGATATCACAATCCTGTCTTGTAGCTGGAAATTGCAGTCAGATTTAGCCAAGGAGGAAGATCTATGAAAACACAGGGAAAAAAGGTGAAACATCTGGTAGAAATGGTGGAACCAGTCCTTCAGCATGCCTGGGGAGGAAGAGCATTCTTGGGAAGGAGACTTGTTCAGTCGGAGACCGTCCTGAGTCCCCTTGTTAGGATTCCAGCCCCTCATCAGCAGAAACCAATTGGTTTGAGACCTCAAAGGGCAGCTTGGACAGACTAACATGGGCCTCTGTACTACCCATAAAGCACAGGTAGGCGGGTGACAGTGTGTTCCCAGGCCTGTTGGCAGACCCACATCTCACACAGTGGGGAAAATGAGGCAGCAAATGGCCATGTACTTCTTCTCTTGCACCCTTCCCCAGCACAAAGCTCACAGAAATTCTGGTCCTGCAGACAAAAGATGGGGCAGGACAGCTCAGACTGGAGGAAGTCCCAGCCTCAACATTTTAGGACTGGGATCAAAGAATCATGGGATCATAGAATAGTTTGGGTTGGAGGAGACCTTAAAGCTCATCTCATTCCACTCCCCCTGCCATGGGCAGGGACACCTTCTGCTAGACCAGGCTGCTCCAAGCCCCATCCAACCTGGCCTTGAACTCTTCCAGGCATGGGGCAGCCACAGCTTCTCTGGACAGCCTGTGCCAGAGCCTCATCACCCTCACCATCAAGAATTTCCTCCCAGTATTCCATCTAACCCTGTCCTCTGGCAGTGAGAAGCTATTCTCCCTTGTGCTGTCACTCCAGGCCCTTGTCCAAAGTCCCTCTCCAGATCTTTTGTAGGCCCCCTATAGTATTGGAAAGCTGCTGGAAGATCTCTCCTATCCCTGTGCTCTCAGGCACATTCCATTCCTCTTCTCCTTTGAGATCCACTTGCTGGGGGTCATCAGTATGCAGTCTTCACCTTCTCTTCTCCCACTGAGACAAATCCCTAGATGTAGACATGAACTTAATACAAAGGAATGTCTGTTGCCTCCAAACGACACCTCCCAGTTTGCAGTCCTAAGGAACCCTTCTTTGCATCTTAGAAAGGCCACAAGCATCCTCCCGCAGGAGGGATCCATCCTCCCTTTCTAAAACCTACAGCTTTTCTCCAGTGAAGGGAAGAGACAAGCAGCCAACAACATGGAGCAGAGATGCACCAGCTTAGGGGAGACAGTCTCCAAGGAAACAACCCACAAGTGCTTCTCATGGAGCAGACGTACCCAGAACATGTCATCCTACAACTTAAGAAACCAAGTGCCTGTGCAGCAGTGGGGAGTTTGCCTCTCTGCCCTGTAGCAAGGTGGTCTCTTCTCACCAGGCTACTTTGCAAAACTGGGGCTCATCTTTCCTTCTTCCCCGCTTTAAGTCATCCTGTGCTCTGTGCAGGGCTGAAACCTTCAGGGAGGATTGCAGGAATCTGGGGCAAAGGGAGGATTTCCCAGACTCTGCTTTTCTCTGCAATGGGTGCTGCTGCTGGAGGGGCTCCAAAGGGCTCAAGGAGGTTTGCTGCCATTGGTAAAAGCCTTGGAAGCTGGAAAGCATCAGAAATGGGCTAATTCCACAGGGCGATTCTTGGATATGTTCTTGCAAACTGCAGGTGATCTGTTGGGTAAATTTCTACTTTTTAAATCCATTTTTTTCCTTATGATCTTGGGACTGATGAATCCTGCACAGGATTTGGGGCCATACCTGTCATGCCCAGGGTAGTGGAGAACCCTTGAGAGTCTGACTGGCTGAAAGGTGAGGAGAGGAAAGACAACCTTGGCTAATAGCTTTAAAGCCTTGCTTATCGACCCTTGCTGTGCCCAGGGGATGGAGCGTGTACGATGCTTTTGCTAGGAATTTGCCTGGCATGAGAGTTGGGATGGAGGCAGGGAGGTGCAGAGGAGCACTTGCCTTGGATTCATCAGAAATGCATGGTCTGTGTGTGGCTGGTCACCTTTCCAAGATTTGTGCCTCAGTTCCCCCACTTGTGTTTGGAGACTGGTGCTGTCCCACAGCTGTCTGGTTGCAAACACGTCAGAAAACACAGAGGTTTGAGGAGTTCACAGGGAAGCCTTTAAGAAAATGCAGTCTTCATCATGGGCAAGAGCTGAAAATGCTCATTTTTAAAGAAATATAGCAAGATGCTTCCAAAAAGATCATGAAAGTCTCCCACCTTTCAATAATAACTTTTTTTTCCTACTATATTTAACCAGTTTCCCATGTCTCATTCTCCCACACCCTTCTTAGCAAAGAAAGTAAACATATTAAAGAAAAACACTAAAATCACATTTCTCAGAATAGGTCTGCCAACTCTTGTTTTACAAAACACCCCACAACTGGATTGAAAGTGGAGCTGATGAACTGTCTATTAGTAATTCTCCTCCTGTTTTTTCTCCTGTGCTGAAGTAATGCTCACTCAGCACAGAGACCAAAGTTCTTTGGACATACAGTTAATTTTTAGGTGCTCTAATTTTAGACTGTAGCTAGGCAGCTCTACCATGACTTGCTGCCAACAGCCAAAATCTTTGCTCTGTGACTTGCATAAATCTTCCTATCTGTCTGGTGGGGAAAAGTGAGGGTGGGACTTAAAAAAAAAAAAGTTTTATTTTTATTTTAATGCCTCCAGCACAAAGCTCACTGTGACATCTCTCTTGCAGTTCTGGCCTGAATTTTGCTTCCACTTGTGAAAAAAAGGAGGTGTAAGTGCAGCTTAGAAGGGGAAGGAATGGCTACATTTCAAAACCTCTGTAATGTTAAATAACTTTTAACTACATTAACAAAAAAGGCAAGTGCTATGAAAACAGCTGATGCCAACTTTGGGCACTGAAGTGGTTGTACCATTAACCACTGAGTTGCAGAGAAAATACTCTTTGCTTCAATACTACAAAAACAG
This sequence comes from Rhipidura dahli, assembly GCA_013399225.1. Classification (NCBI taxonomy): domain Eukaryota; kingdom Metazoa; phylum Chordata; class Aves; order Passeriformes; family Rhipiduridae; genus Rhipidura; species Rhipidura dahli. The sequence continues at coordinate 135,969 of VXAC01008560.1, forward strand.
TGGCTGTATACACTCAGCATGGAGGTTTGCAGTGCTGGTGTTCCCACCCCAGACAATACCTAATAGGTGGTGAGGCATCAGAAAGGATACAGGACCAGTATCCAACAGGGGGACACAAGAAATGTGGCATTTCCTCCTGTGCTGGGTACTGCTGAGGCATCTCCAGTCCTGGGAGCAGTTCTGGGCCCCTCACTCCAACAAAGACAGTGAGGGGCTGGAGTGTGCCCAAAGAAGGGAATGGAGCTGGGAAAGGGTCTGGAGCACCAGGAGCATCTGAGGGGCTCAGCCTGGAGAAAAGGAGGCTCAGGGGGATCCTTCTTGCTCACCACAACTCCCTGACAGGAGGGTGGAGCCAGATGGGGGTCAGGCTCTGCTCCCAGGTAACAAGAATCAGAATGACAGGAAGCAGGTTCAATCTGCCCCAGGTGCAGTTTAGGTTGGATGTAAGAGAAAATTTCTTCCCTGAGAGAATAATGTCAGGCAGTATAATAGGCTGCCCAGGGAAGTGATGGAATCACCAACTCTGGAAGTACTCAAAAGGCATGTGGATGTGACACATGGGAACATGGTTTAGTGGTGGCCTTGGCAATGCTGGTTTAACAGTCATGATGACCTTAGAGGGCTTTTCCCAAATGATTATATGATTCCATGCTCATTGGAGTTTTACCCTCTGCTCGTCCCTTCCTTTCATCAGTGGTCTGCTTTTATCAGTCAAATTTGCTTTTAACACAGTCTGGATGAATTCAGGCTTTGCCCAACCAGCTAAATAAATGCTTATTCTTCCTTAGTTTCTTTTCTGGGGATGTCCCAGGATGCAAAAGTCCCAAGGATGTGTTAGTAGGGGTTTTGAACAACCTGGTCTAGTGGAAGATGTCCATGGCAGAGGGTTGGAACTGGATGATCTTTAAGGTCACTTCCAACCCAAAGCATTCTGTGATTCTATGATTTTATGTGTCAATGTACTACTAAGGTGCCCATAGATGCAGAAATTCCTCTAGAGAACAGGGTTTGCAAAGTTCTGTCATGCAAGCATCTGCTTCCCAAGCAAATTCTGTGAAGGAAAAACCTGATAAACACCTGAGCTGTCACAACTGGATGTGACACCAACACCAATGGGGAGGGTGTAAAGCAGAACTTGGTTGAAAATCAAGCCATGGGCTGGGGGCTTGGACAATTCTTGGCCACATGAGGTGGATCCTTCATATGCAAAGGTCAACGATCATGCAAATATTGAATGATCATGGTGGTGCTCAGATATCCGCAGGTATCTCAGCATGGGCTCTGCTGGGGTCTCCTATGGAGGGAGGCATTGCTCCCTGCTCATTCAGCTCTTTCTGGCCCCAGACATGGTAGTGGACATCTTTGCACCCTGGCAAAACATAATCCAATGTCACTGGACCATGCCAATGACCTGGCCCAGAATGACTATGCATCTGTAACACGTTGTCCTGTTATGCTTCAGTTAGAAAGTATATGATGGCTTTAAACTGAAAAAGAGCAGGTTTAGAGTAGAGATTAAGAAGAAATTTCCATGAGGGTGGTGAGGCCCCGGCACAGGTTGCCCAGAAAAGCTGTGGCTGCCCTGTCCCTGGAGTTGTTTAAAGCTAGGTTGGACGGGGATTGGAACAACCTAGGACGTTGCCACTCCTCATAGCAGGGGGGTTGGGACTAGAAGATCTGTAATGTCTCTTCTAACTCAAACCATTCTGTGTTATGATCCTATAATTCTATGATCAGTGGTTGTCATTTGTGCAACAAAGAATGGGCCATGCACAATTTATTAATAGGTTCAGAGATACCCTGGCTGACATTTATTTTGCATGTCTAAAGTGTGGCTGCTTCGTGCCCATATGACAGGCACTTCTGTGGTGTTGGAGCACTGGAAAGTACCAGTCTAGGCTCCTAAAATCATAGCACCTATCTCAGAAGCATGGACGGAGAAGAGTCCTGGCACTGATGTGAACCTAGAGTCACAGAACATTTCCCCCCACCCACAAGAACAAACAGGAAGGATCCTACCAAAAGCCACAGCCAGAAGCAGGAGAGACCAAGGGGAGCTTTGAAGATCATGAATTCAAGGCTAAGGAGAGGGGTGAACGACCAAGCATGAAATTCCTACAACCACCTAAATCTGCATTATTTCTTCAGAAGGGTAGAGCAGCTTAGTTCCCCAGCAAGCTTGTGCCTCAGTTTCCCTCTCCATACCCTCAGCTTACACAGCTTTTGGGTTCATTTGAAATTCTATAAAGCAGCAGGTGATGTGTGGGGATGTGGGAACACACCTCTCCTCCCTTAGCTCAAGATTTAGCTCATCACTCAGATGATGTATGAGCTAACAGCACACTTCCATAAATATTACTTAGAATGTGAAGTGTTCCCATCGAGGCAGGAAAAATGATCAAAAGACAGTTGAACCCTCCATTGACTTTCTGCTACCTCAGTACAAAATGCTAAAAATAACCTCAGGGAGGTGATGGATGGACCTCCAAAAAGGCAGGGGCAGATGTCCAGGAGCATAATTTTGTCAGCACTGCTGTTTGTGAGAGCCTCCCAAGTGGCACTTGGAGGCTCAGGTTGCATTTTGGGCTCACGTGAGCTCTTCCTAGCCTCCTGTGCCTAAACTAACTGGCAAAGGAAAAGGACACAATGTTTTGGAGGAAAAGCAGTGACACACAGTGTGAACAAAGTAAGCACAGATGCCACACTTACAGCAGGAAAAAAAATACTTACTGTAAGAGTAAGAAGGGGTTTTTTCACAGTTTTGCCTGCTTGGCAACTTGACAAAACAAATATTGTTGGTTGGCTGACTCAGGTTCAAACTCCTTGTCAAATCCCAGCTCTCACTGTATGGCTTGTCATTTACTGATGATAAGATTTACATTGCTTCCTGGGAGGGGATGATTATGGTTCAGAGGAGGATTTAGGGATGAAAGCAGGCATGATCTGGAGGTCCCTGTGGTCCAGGAGGGGGCTTAATTTGGCAGAACAAGCTTGGTCCTCTTGCAAAGTCCTCCTGCTTAATGCAAGGCTTTCCCTTTCCATGAGGATGCTCCTCATGCGCAACAAATAGTCTGCCAAGAGAGCAGGAAGAGATTTCCAATCTGAATTAATCCCACTGCAGACATCAGAAGAGGTGGTGGAGCATGTCCAGAGAATGGCAGCAAAGCTGGGGAAGGGTCTGGAGCCCAAGTCATATGAGCAACAGCTGAGGGAGCTGGGGAGGCTCAGACTGGAGAAAAGGAGGCTCAGGGGGGACCTTCTCACTCTTTACAACTACCTGAGAAGAGGGTGGAGCCAGGTGGGAGTCAGGCTCTGCTCCCAGGGAACAAGTGACAGGATGACAGAAAACAGCCACAAGTTGCCCCAGGGGAGGTTTAAATTGGATATTAGGGAAAATTTCTTCATGGAAGGGTTGTCAAGCCCTGCATAGTCTGCCCAAAGCAGTGTTGGGATTCCCCATCCCTGGAGGGATTTAACAGGCATGTAGATGTGACATTTGGGGACATGGGTTAGTAGTGGGCTTGATAGGGCTGGGGGACTGGTTGAACTTCATCTTAGAGAGTTTTTCCAACACAAAAGGATTCTGTGATTCTACAAAATAAACACCAAATTGGACCTGATTGTGGTACCTGAGCTATGGTCTCTACCACAGGGACAGATCTACCATCTTCCTAGTAGGCTCAGGAGTAGAAATTGTGGAGAAAAGGCTCTTTTCAGATGGTGTGGTTGCAACCTGTGCAAAGTCTGCTGGATTAATGAACAACCCTGGTAGCTGCAAATCCTCTGTTTTTAAGATGCATATCAACCCTTGAAACAAAAATCTTCTAAAAATACTACTGCCCTAAAAGACAAAACTTAAAAATCCATAAGCATAGGTTTAACTCAGGCAGATAAATTACTCTATGATTTTAAATCAGAATTGCAGACACATAAGCCCTACACTGGGGTGTAATGTGTTCTGACAAGCCAAATACAGGAAGTTTCTTATATCCATCCAAACCTCTGGCCTCTGGGTAAAGACATTCTGATTCTTTGAAAATAGGGCATTTTCTGCTGCTAAGTAGCCATACAGAGACAAAGCTACAGAGCTGTATACCAAGTTTTCACTCAAAGTATTGCAGATTCGCCCCATACCTTGCAAACAATTCCTGCAGTCTCTAAATAGAAGTGAGAAGGGAAAAATAAATGTGTTCTTATTACTTTAATCCCTTTTTTGCCTGGCTTCATGGGGTCTCGAGTGCCCCCACAGAGCACAGGTAGGGTAAGTAATATGCCAGTAGTAGAGTCGAGAAGGGCACTGCTCTTCATGCCAGCAAGCATGGGTTCATTTCAACCACTGATCTTCCCCGAATTCTCTGAAGCACGCACCAAGAAGCAAAGGCAAGCTCCCAGTTTTCCCGGGCTCCAAGGAGGTGGGATTAAGGGAACAGGGACTAATAGGGAAGCTCTGCGGGAGTGGTGAAAGGCAGAGGCTGACAGTCAATTGGGGAAGCCGAACGGGTGGATTGACAATAACAGGATCCTACAGCCTGGGGCAGAAACCTCCCCGGTTGCCCCAATATCACGCAGATCACTGACTACCACACGTTCTCAAAAGCTTTATTCAATAGGCATTGCCCTAAAAATTCAGTACATGTATTAAAAAAAAAAAAAAAAAGTACTGCAAAAGGATTCATTGGTACTTCTCTGTGAGATTCTTTTGCCACTAAAACCCAGAAATAATGGAGTCTAAAACTACTGTGAATTCTTCTTGGCTGCAGAGAGCTGGAGGACTGGCTCCTGTCTGTGTTTCTCTGTCCACAACCCATGTTTTTCAGACTCAGGTGAAGTAAGAGTAAGGTATTTGAAAATACGTTATTGTTCAAGAATAATCATGCTAGACATGCATGTTAATAACAAAGTTATGTATCTCCTGCATCAACCAAAACATAAGAAAACAAGCCCTGGGCATTTCCAAAATCATCTATCAAACCAGCACCCAGTACGTGGCTTGGGAAAAACATCCTTGTGGGAATAGAGCCAAGATATTTCTAATCTATTATTTGGACTGTTTGCTGATTTTCAATCAGTGGGATGGGAAAGGGAGAAAAAAGTTGCAGGACAAGTATTCATAAAAGAAGTGAGACACTGCACTGCACTGTTTAAGTAGTGGGAGTAAAAGAATCTGAGAATGGTTTGAATTGGAAGGGCCCTTAAAGCCCACATTCTAACCTCTGCCAGGGGCAGGGACACCTTCCACTAGACCAGGTTGCTTAGAAGCCCCACCCAACCTGCCCTTGAACACTTCCAGGCCTGGGGCAGCCACAGCTGCTCTGGGCAACCTGTGCCTGAGCCTCACCATCCTCATAGATAAGAATCACTTCCCAGTATCACCTCTTACTCTTCCCTCTGTCAATTTAAATGTGTTCCCCTGATTGTGCCACTACATGCCCTTGTGAAGATAGAGGCTGTCCTGAGGCTCAGTTATATCATCGGGTCAAGGCTTAAGTTTTCCTTCCTCACAAGAAACTTGGTGACACAATTTGCAACTTCAAGTCACAAATTAAAGCAGCTGCTGAGGCTGAGGCTATCTGTGGTGGCTTACTCCTGACAGCTGTAATACTCCATGAAGCACTAAGGGATTTTATTATAATTAATTTATTTATTTAAATTTTAATGCATCCTTCTAGGCTGGGATACCATTGCAGAATATGGAGCAAGAAAAGCAGCTTGCAAACCCCATGTCCTGGGCCTGGGCTGATCCCACAGTGAGGGCAGCAGGGGAGGGGGGGTGATTCTGCCCCTCTGCTCCACTCAGGTGAGACCCCACCTGCAATGCTGCCTTCCAACATCAGAAGGATGTGGAGCTACTGGAGACCTTAGAGCCCCTGTCAGGGCCTAAAGGGGCTCCAAGAGAGGTGGAAAGGGACTTTAGACAAGGGCCTGGAGTGACAGGATGAGGGGGAATGGCTTCCCACTGCCAGAAAGCAGGGCTAGATGGGATATTGGGAAGAAATCCTTGGCTGTGATGGTGCTGAGGCCCTGGCACAGGTTGCCCAGAGTAGCAGTGGCTGCCCCATCCCTGGAAGTGTTCAAGGCCAGGTAGGATGCGGCTCAGAGCAACTTGCTTTAGTGGAAGGTGTCCCTGCCCATGGCAGTGAGTTGGAAATTGATGAGCTTTAGCTTCCTTCCAACCCAGACCATTTTAGGATTCTATAATCAGGATTCAGAAAATTTGCACCAAAATAAATAGAAAGGTGAATGTATAAATAGAAGGATGATGGATCTGGACAGATAGTGAACCCAGCAAAAAAACTATTTTCCATCTGCTTGTTTCATGCTGTCATGACCTAGCAGTGTGACTTTTTTTTGCAGGTTTTTCCTTCAGTTACAATACTAAGAGATAACTCAGCCCTTCTTTGCTTGCAGATAACTTTAATTCAACAGGGAACACAGGCAGGCAGGAGAATGTTCTCTTTTCACTCAGCAGTGTGCTAGAGTTATTTATTTCTGTTTTGGGCTCCCTTTTGGAGGTTTTAGCCAAGACCTGATGGTCAAGACCCTTTCTTCAGAGAGGCTCTTGTAATTTCACATTATTTTGCAGATTTCAACAGGCCACTACAAGTGTCAGAACACAGCCTTATGTTCTAACAGGGAGCGAACAAGTCCTGGTGCTATTTTGACTCATAAGGATAGGTGTGGGAATGCTTCAGGGGACTGAGAAGAAAAAAAAAACACTCTTTCACCTCTGAATTGCAGATTTAAGCTCTCCACAGCAGAAAATATTTGGGGTTTTTTTTTTTCAATGAATCACATTGCTAGACGTGTCTCTCTGGGTCTAAAAGTGGATATTGCAGCAGCATCTCCCGAAGCAACTGGAAAAAACTGCTGACACAGCTAGGCATGGTCCTGCTCCCACCCTAAAAAACTAGTCAAAAGTTGAAGCATTTTCAGGCTGTTTCAGTCATAACTGCAACCTGTCTTCTGCACCTAAGAAGCTTTACATGCTCATTGCTTTCCACAGGCTTTTCCTTGAGGGATGCTGAAGTGCTTCTTAAATACAGATTATTCAATTTTCTTCAAATTACAGAAGATGAAACTGAGATTAGGGAAGAGACAGAGGCCTGATCCTTTGTCCATAGCTATAGCAAAGTCCCTCCTTTACCAACTTACCCAACTTACACACGATACAGTTATAAAGAATCTGGTTTAATGTCATGGGAAGTGATACCAATGGGTCTGTCCCCAGAAATCTCTTGGCAAGTGCAGCTATATTTAGCTATTTTTGGTGCAAACCTAAATAACACCTTGTTTCTTATGGATCATTTGAACAGACCCTTAAACATGTTGTTAGAAAAAAATGAGGCTTGGTCAGTGGTTTGGACATCACTGGCAGGTTATCTTAATGAAAATGATACTTAATGAAACCATTAGAGCTTCTGTTAATTTTTAAAGTTTTTGTTAATTCCATTTTCATTTAAGTTCCTTTAAAAATGTATCGAAATGACTAAATTTTTCTCCTTTCTACCTTTTATCTTAATTTCATCATTCTTTCAGGAGCTAAGAACTCTCAAAGCCAACTGGGGAAGATAAAATCAGCCAAGAGTGGGGTGGGAGAGCATTTGAACAAGAAGAGGGCCATGGTGTCTTAAACAGCCCATCACTAATAGAGTCATGGAGTGATCCCCTCCCCACCAATGGCAGGGAAGAATGGATTGAGAGCAGCCCTGAAAATGAGGACTTGGGGGTGCTAGTGGACAAGAAACTGAACATGCCCCAGCCATGTGCTCTGGCAGCCCAGAAGCCCCTGTGTGCTGGGCTGATCACACAGTATGGGCAGCAGGGGAGGGAGGATTCTGCCCCTCTGTCCTGCTCAGGTGAGACCCCATCTGCAGTGCTGCTTCCAGCTTACGGGTCCAACATCAGAAGGACATGGAGCTACTGGAGCGAGTTCAGAGGTGGCCATGGAGATGCTCTGAGGGCTGCAGCCCCTCTGCTCTGGAGACAGGCTGGGAGAACTGGGAGCGTTCAGCCTGGAGAAGAAAAGGCTCTGGGGTGACCTTAGAGCCTCTGTCAGTGCCTAAAGGAGCTGCAAGACAGCTGGAGAGGGACTTTAAACAAGGGTCTGGAGGGACAGGACAAAGGAGAATGTCTGGGAAGCCAGAGGACAGGTTTAGATGGAATATTGGAAAGAAATGCTTGGCTGTGAAGGTGATGAGGCCCTGGCACAGGTTGCCCAGAGCAGCAGTGGCTGCCCCATCCCTGGAAGTATTCAGGGCAGGTATGATGTGGCTCAGAGCAACCTGGTCTAGTGGAAGGTGTTCCTGCCCAAGGCAGGGTGTTGGAAATGGATGAGCCTCAACGTTTGTTCCAATCCAAACCGCTCTGTGATTCTATAAAACACGGAATGAAACGGCCTGTAGAGGGGGCGGGCCCCTGCTTGGTCTCCCCGGTCCCAAATCCCTATCCCATGCAGAAAAGCTGCATAACCTGGGCCAACAACGTCCCCACACGCCCACATGTGCGCTGAGAGACCCGGGAGGGGAGGGGAGGG